>JAJOOS010008629.1:0-18971 GCA_029582725.1 Solanum chiquidenum
ATGTGAATAATAAATTGTTCTTTGTAATATGAATTAAAAGTGTATTATACATGTATTAAAAGTGATCAAGTGAAAAAAAAATGTTATTGCTATAAATGGTAAATATTTTTTATTTATAGTATATTTATGTAAGTTTCCCAAAATTTTATTCATACTCTTTTCCAAATTACAAAAATTCCTTAAATTTAGTGGAATTCGGATACATCCCAAAATGTCGCGATACATCCCGTCTCGATCTTGGCTACATCCCTCCACGTTTCGATACATCGCGTCTAGGTTTCGGATACATCACTCAATGTCCCGATACATTGCGTACGTCCTGGTTCATCACGTAAAATGATGTATCTGACCAATATATCGTGTAAAGTGATGTATCCGAGAATAGGAGAGAGTAAGAATTTTTGTAAGTTTTTCATATGACAAGGAATTTTAGAGAATAGGGTGAAATAAGTTGTGTATTTAAATAATTTTTCCTTTAACTAATTACATATCTTACCGTTAATTAAGACTTTCCTATCATATATTGAAAAAAATATACTTAGATACATGCATTTTTTTTATCGGATACACTATAATTGAGAGAGAGATGAGTGAAATGGGGATTGAAATAGCTCTGTATCTCAGATATATGTGAATCACACTATCTCATGTGGTTGAATGTATCTATGGTATCAGACACATAAGAAAGTGACGAGCTAGTGAGATTTTTTATAAATTTCCCTCGAAAGAAAGAGATATTATCAAGTTATCTTGCAAATATCTTTGCTGCGTATTATGTTTTTTTAATATGAAACAAATACAACTTGTTACTTGTTAGTGCACATGGTCAGACATATCAATGGGTTTTTTTTTGTACTGTCCGTGGCATGGGTCCAACCTTTGCACTTGGTGCTCTTGATACTAGTTTTTTTTTTTTTTAAATAAATTGTTGCCTTGATCGATAATATAATAGGACGAAAATTCTCTAGTATATGAAAGTCGATTTCTACTTATTTTTGGTTTCTTAATTTAATAGGATATGTTGACCAATTAAATACAAGGAGCATATATATTTGACTGGGTCATACAGTGCATTATTTGCTTCCAATACAGGAAAAACAAAATTATGACATGTTGAGATCTTAATCAAAGTAATTTCCATATATGAAGTCAATTAATGGATCAACTATCAGAATTGCAGGAAAAAATAGCGTAATAAAATGTGGTACTAATTACTAATTCATGGGAATATATATAATTATATGTGCTAAGACATTTTATTTAGATCATGAAATTTTAGGAGGGGTCTAATGATTAATAATGCAAGAGCGATATTATACGACGTTTTATTGGGGTGGGTGTCCCATGTCTTAACTGACTGAATTAGAAGGAACGATGGATCCAATTTGTGTCACTCTTAATTTGGGTTTACAGTCTATTCCGAGTTCCCACATGCATCCCATATATATATTTTGTATTGTAATTAGGGTATATTAATAAGCTCTTTTTCTAACAACGAGTGTTTAGTAGCATGAACTTTTAATTTTCAAGTTTATTCGTTGAAGTAAAATGATATTGCATACTTTATAGGGAGGAAAATAAATATATTTGCTTAAGATTATGTAACCAAAGCTGAATTAATTATTTTATTGATTGAATAAAAACATAGGTTATTATAAAAAGAACCTAAGTCATTCCAGATTGCTAGTGTAAGCAAAATGGTGATGTTATAATACAAACTCTATCAACTACAAGATCAATTCATCATGTAAGGAAAATCAGGCACTGAAAACGACGATGATGAGTTCCTTTTAATGAATCGTCCTTTCAGCCGAGGCCTTTTTTCTGCATTCAATTTCCTAACTTCATATCGAATTTTCTTGGAAAACAATCTTGTCCTTCTCTTCTCTCTATAACGCGATACCCTCGCTTCTCTTCCTCCATCGCCACTTCTTACATAATATCCTAAATTACCTCCACATGTTTCCTGAATCAACAGATATACAAAAATATCAATGATAAATCAACAAAACTAATTTTGTGTTTGCTTTTATTATATAACTAGTTATACAACACTAACAATAATTGTAGAGGGAGAAGAATAAAATACCGAGAAATCGGGCCAGTAGTCATCAGGATTGAAATGGGGTCGGATTCCATTTGTCCATGGCGAAGATTGATTTGGCCAAGCACTAATAACCGCCTCATGATTAAGCCTGAGAAATAGCCTGTTTTTTTCATCAGATTTAGTACTGCTACCACTGTACTCTGCACTAGCGACAAATTCTGTTACTGCTGCAGCTACTTTCTGCTCAACGGTTTCTTCATAATATTCATCAAAGTTCCAATTCAGTGCTTCCCTTTCCATATCCAATTCAGGATCTAAATGACAAGCAACAACAGCTCTCATTTCTTCGTCTTCAACTTCAATTTTAATCGCCTTGTTATCTTCAAAATCGGCATTTAATAACCGACTACTCTCTTCTTCTTCGCCTCCCAACAAGGTTTCAACATCGGCAGCGAATTCAGCAAGCTCAATATCAGATGAAAGAAATTCAGGAAGGTTCAAATCATTGCATGCATCTTCAGTGTTCAACAAAATGTCCAAATCAGCAATAGATCCAGTTTCATCTGGCGCATTGCAGAGTTCTGCTTCAAACGGATCGAAAATCGGAACTCGATAAAGAAGCTGCTCTTCGTTTTCGAATTCATTTTCATCACTGCCAATTTCCGGGACCCGATTTTCCTCCTCCTTTTTCCATTGCCTGATTTGCGCCTTTTTTCCATTTCTCGGCGTTCTAGCCTTTCGAGTAAATCCCTGGTGCCAAGCAGGTTGATGAGTTTTGTCGACTAATTTGGTAATGGTAGATTTGTTAGAACATGTTTCGAGACGAACACGCTCATGGCGACTCGCCAATTGGTTAGCCGAATGGATCGAAACATCGCACGATTGACAAAGAAAGGCATCATCAGCTGGGCAAAACCAACGAGCCCTCTTTGACAAACAGCTATCACAAGCTCTAGCTGTTTTTCCTCCAATAGCATTTGCCGTCTTGCTTTCACTAGTCATCATTTATAATCGTCCTGATATAATATCAGAACGAGATCCTAATTTCAAAAAGAAAGGAGAATATAGTGAAATTGGTAAACGCTACGGAGGATTTAATTAGAGTGAATTTGAACAATCCCCAAAAAACAATGTGGAACAGTTCAATATATATAAAAGACCGTTAGTACAATAATTGTTCATTTTTATGTGCCCACAACAACCGCTTTTGATATAATAGTTTATTGTTTCGACTTGTTGAGCCCATGCACTTTTGGCTAATATTTTCCTTGAAGAAGAAAATAAGATTAAGCTGTTTTGGGTCCCATAAATTGGCACATCTAATTGATGATTGGTTGAATTTCTAAAATCCATCTTGAACACTCTATTCTCATTGGTTAAATGTCTACATTTAGGATTCTTATGGGACCTATTTCTAATATGTGAATGTAGAAGACTTGCTATTAGTGTTATTTATGACATTTTTGTCTCTATATTTCAATTATAAGAATTTTAAAAAACTTTTTTTTTTGTTTGTGTGTGTGGTCCTTTATTTTGTTTCTTTCAACTTATGTTTGCTTGATGAGAAAATCTGAACCATTGTTCTCCTCCACTTGATCCACTAGTGGATAGTAACAGATTTAAAAAATGGCCTCAAATTAAATTTATTCATAGGGTAATTTTAATTTGTATGTTAATTTTTAAAAATAATAATAAATCTGGAAACAGCTATAAGCATAATGGGCCATGCATGGAGTAGTACTCTTGTGGTAAGAATTCAAGAAATAGAATCTTGATATCCAGATCCACAATTTTTTACATGCAAAAGACGAAAACATATTATATCATAAGAAATATTAGGTTTAAATTTTAATACATAGTGAGTCACATAAATTTATCAGTAAATTTCATTTAGACACTCAAATTATTGTTTGTTTTAATTGAGTATTTGAACACATAACACATTATTTCAATTAGACACTTCCGCTTCAAATTTTGAAATTTTTTTGCGCATGTTCTTAAGTATCTATTAGGTAGTTAAGTTAACCATATAAAATATTTCATCTCCTTTAATTGTGTGCATCAACCTCAATTAGTAAATGTTCAGAGTTTTACATTTATTGAGATGAATATCGTATAATTGGAACCAAAAATATTTAATTTGAACACTTTATTATACGTTTAGGTGTTTAATTGAAACAATTTATAATTCTAACTTCTAAGTGTTTAAATAAATTTTGATGACAATTCGGGATTGCAACTAAAGATTTTTATAGTTTTTATCAAAGTTTAAAGATAACAAACATACATCAATCTCTTTTCTCTTAACATAAGTAACTGTCCATGTCAATCCAGATTACATACTTTGAAAAGGGCAGATAATTAAGCTGCTACCACAAATTAGTGTGTATTTATAATATGAATAAATTTTACACCATTAATATAGCTTTAATATATTATCTTATTAATTGGAACACAATGAAGGTGAATTGTTGAAGTCATGGGCATTCATATAAAGAATCTTTGGTACAACAATAAATTGACAGTAAATTAGACAGGCATGAAATTAATGTACTAGTAGAAACATGCTGACACTTATCTCAAATTGACGTGGTGAATAAGTTGTTAGAACTGTCTAATTCATGTGTACCAAATCCTCAAAATCACACAATTTTACCTGTGATACAAGGTAACTACTAGACATTACGTAAAATGTATGTGTATGTTTATTCAAGTGTATACAAGTTTAAGTGTCTACTGGTATATATTCAAAAGTTGAAGATCTTAAATATCAGTTGAGACCAAGTTAAATGACATATTTATATATTATTTCGTGAATATACCTTTTATTAAAAAGTTACAATATCATAACTTATATGTTAAATTAAACACAAGTAAATAATATTTATGTTCCAAAAACACAATACCTCTTTTATCTTTTTTTGTCCCACTATTGGGGTCCCTAAATTAGAAGCTTTCTAAATTGATTAATGGGGGGCCTCACAATTCACTATCCTCAGAGTCATTGCCATCATGTGCCCATCATCTTGATTAATGACTACATTACCGGTTAAACTAAGGCCGGTGGAAACTGATTGGAACTCATCAAGATCCAACAAATTAGTTAACTATATTATCCATCTCAAAATAAGTACTATCGTTTTAGCAATTTTTTTTTTTTTTTTATCGATTATAGTTAGGTTTCCAAGTTCCAACTGTTTAAGGACTACTTTTTTTTTTAATAATGTTAAATTCTCAAGAAATATCTAATAAATTAAATATAAGGCAATTTAGTATATGATACCTTGTACTTTTTTATTAATAGACGTAAAAAGAGCTAAAACGATAGGAAGATGGGATTATTTGGCTATAATTGAAGAACAATCTCCGCACCTACCATGTACCAGGATCTCTAAGTTATGTAGCATTTTTTCGCTTTTTGAGATTGTGTATTTCTTTTATCTGCTTAACATGAGAAGAAGTAGTAGTTTTCATATATTTTTTAATATTTTAATGTTAATGTTAATTAAAGATATTAAGTTGATATAATTCAATTTAGCTTGGGCAAAGTAATTCTTGAGAAAGTGAAAAGTACCATATAAATCGGGAAAAAAAATATAAATCTTTTATACCATAGGTGGAAGTTTGATTTTCATTATCCCTTTTACTCCAAGATAATCTTTTTATTTACAAGAATATTTCAAAGACAAGCTCAAAAACCAATAAGATTATAAAATGTAATGCTTGAGATAGTGATTTTTGAGTATGTCTATGAGCAGAACTGGAATTGAGTAGTCCTAATGAATGATTTTTGGGTGACTGTGAGTAATGAGATGGAGATAATGCTATGTAATTACTTGCTGGAGACTCCATTGGTGACCCTGTACCCTCACTCTCTTTAGCTACACACATCCCAAAAAATAATTAAACAACTAAAACACCAATATTATAACTGAGAAGATTAAAAAAAATATCCATGAACTGAAATATTACCTAAACACTTGACATCAGTTGAATTCACCAAACTGCAAACCAAACAAATAAAAATATTACTCTATAGTTTTACTTAGTTTATCCAAATTAACATCGAAAATGAAATGTTCTGACCCTCGTACTTTGAATTCTTTCACATAAATTGGGCCAGAGAGAGTATTATATAATTATTTCTTATTTTGGGACGGAGGGAGTATATACCTTCTAAATATTTTGCCTCCAAGATGTCCACGATAAATACAGGCTGTAACATTGCAACCAGATGTTGTATGATTTTCATGCCTTTCTCCAATGAAGATATTGGAGTCTTTGCACTGTAAATGTGAACATTTCTCCACAATTCCTGATGGTAAACACTCCAGGCTATGTCCGATCAAACATAAAAAAATTAGAACAAAAAAACGAAATTTATCACTAAATTGATTGCAAATCTGTAGCATTACACTAATTTCATTGTTGATTACCTGAGATCAGTAGGTCTGCATCCACATTTGATGCAATTGTTAGCAGTTAAAGCATAAGAACCCTTGGGAACTATTAGGCTTTCATTGTACCAATTCAGATTTGCTGATGAACATGCTGCAGGGGACATAATAAATAAAACAGTACTATACGAAATATCTTAATTTTACAATGGAGTAAGCACTGTAGGACTCATAATTTATACGTCGTTTGGTAGCTGGTTAGAACAAATAATATACATGTACTATTAGATTATGGTACAAAACACGTTTTTTTTTCCTTATTTGGTGTGTGTGTGTTTTGGTTACTTACCAGCAAGTGGAATAGCCAGAATATCCCCAGCATCAATTTGAGTTTGGCCAAGTCCATTTATGATCTCCAAATTACCAACTGTGACACTATACTCTGTTGCAATTTTTGTTAATTCATCTCCACTCTGCACCACATAAGACATATACACACTATCTGCACCATTATTGCTATTATTAAAACAAGTACATGGCAAAGGAATCACAACACTCTGTCCACTTGATGAAGTATTTTCTACATCAATCCCATTAGCATTCGCAATTTGTTCTGCACTAACAAGTCCTCCATACCCTTCCGATACTGACATCCAAGTATCCGTTGCACCAATCGTGTAATACGTGGATACAGATCGTCGTATTCCATCCACACATGAACACGAAATTGGTACTTTTACAAATGATTTTTCGGGTAGGATTTGATTTGGTTGATTTGAGTCGATAGAGTTTGCTACTAAAAGATCAGAGACATTGATTCGGAATCTGAAAGCTATTTCGGAAATTTTGGACTCCCATGGAAGGCGATATGAGAGATAAGAAAGGCATGAATCAGATGCATTACATGGTTCAATTACTGATTTTGGTAGTATGCATTTTGGTACGAGAAATAAAATTAAGAGGTAAATATGAACAAGAAATTTGCATGTCATTTTTCTGATCTGTTTTCTTGGTACACAATGACAGTGTTCTTTTCAATGAATTGAAGTATGGTAGGTGAGGAAATTATTGTAAGGACAGAGAGACAGCAAAGAGATAACTGGGATTTGTAGTAGTAAAGTAAAACAACGGCATTAAAATATTGGAGGACCAGGCAATTTTCAGGTGTCAGACATTTTGCTCAAACAACTATGCGTATTCACACTTGCTAGTTTTCAAAATTTAAGCTAAAATATTGTCAAATTAGATTTGCATACCACTATTTTCTCTTTTCGTGGACTATATTGGGTATGTTATTGATATTTGTAGAGCGTAGTCCATGCAGACTCATAGGTGAGGGCATGAGGCATTACAAAGGGAGATGTTATGGTAAGCGATATAGCATGTGATATATATGCGCGCCTTGGTTTAGTAGTGTTTGACCAACTTTTTTTTCTCCAGAGTATTGATAAAAAAATAAGGTGTGCGAGGATACGTATACTAATACATACTAAAACTTCAAGTTATCGAGCAGTTACTCAAGACATGTCTCGATTTTGTTCTCTAATTGTGCAGACCCAGAAAAATAAATATAACATTCTTTGGTTCTAACAACTAGATACTTCGTAAGAGTAGGATAAAGTGTTTTCTCTTTGTTTCAATTAATATGACTTACTTATTTTTTTAATTTATTTTAAAAGAATATTATTGTCTATATGTGTAATTGTGTATATCTAGTTGTATTACTCTTTAATTTTTTTCTATTTTATTAAATTTCGTGTTCAATGAAATTATGACATATAATATGAAATGGGTGGAGTAACTTTCTCGTATCAAAATGACAAAAAAGAAAGTGTACTACAAATAATTTGGTTGGACTTTTAAGAAAACGAAATGTCATAACTCGTAAGTCATAACTATATGGAATGGTAGGTAATAGTACCAACATTCAGTTGATTAATTTCTACTTTGTTCCTTCAATTGTCTGATTAACCCTGATCAATTGTCCTGCACTATTTTAATTCTAAAAAAATAATTAATTTAAGTTGTAAGTGAATTTATATTCCATTATAAATATATACACATTGTTAGTAGGATAATATATCACATGCTTCCACATGGAAACAATGGCGATAGTCAAGACTCAAGACTGAATTCAAGATGAATTTTCACAAATAACCACTCAAAAATAGCTTAATTATGATTCATAACTATAGTTTGCTAATTATGATTCGTAGCTACATGTTAGGGAGATGAAAGAAGCGAGCGAGATTGGGAAAAAAGGGAGGAGAGAAGCGAGTGAGAGAGGACAGAGAGTGGAGAGAATCGAATTGTATATGTATATCTGTCAAAATAATTGTATATATGTAATTGGTATACATATGTATTTGTATATTTGGTGATCGGAATTGGAAAAGGGAGGAGAGAGGGCAGAGAGGCGAACTGTATATGTATATTTGCCAGATAAATTGTATATATGCAACTAGTATACATATATATTTGTATATCTGACGAGCGAGATTGAGAGAGAGGGGAGAGAGGTGAGCGAGAGAGGACAGAGAGTGGAGAGAGACTAATTATATTTGTATATCTGTTATATAATTGTATATTTATATGTATAATTTGTATTTGTGTACGTATAAAAGAGGAGAAAGGCGAGAGAGAGGAAGAAAGGAGACGAAAATATAGCTAAAATTAATTTGTGAATCATAATCAATTCAAACTATAACATGTTAGCTAATTAACTAGAATATATTTGCTTATCCGCATAATTTTGCCATTCAAGATCGCTAGTAAAGTTACAGAGAAGATAAGTGAATTCATAATTAATTTTTTTGAAAATCAAGGTTTAAATTGTCATTATCTACAAATAACGTGGACAAATTTTCTAATATGCGAAAAATATTTATGCGTCTTTCAGGTTTCACCTCTATCAAGGTTAAAAGGCGCCGCCCAAATTCAAATCTCCCGGCAAAATGGGCCGACAAAGATTCACCGGCGGAACAGCTTGTTCAGTCTTCCGTGAGTATCAATACGTAAAATCTAGTATTTATAAGTTTTCAAGATTTATTTATTCTGTATTTGGTTAAACTGTTTCCTTTTCCAAGTATAAGTGGGAGTTCTAGTTTGGGTTTAACTTGGAACTCGATTTGTTTATTTAAGAAATAATTCTCTGATTAGATTTGTACAAAATCTCTTTTTTTTTTCCTTGTTACATATACCAAGATTGTTAATCCCATTAATAATTTCAAGATGAATATCACAATGGAAGATATTCCTATTAATCCTGATTGGACCCGTCTAGATATTTTGGCTGTTGTTTGTGAACATATTCTTGATAAAGAAAAAGAAGCAGAAATCGTCAAGGAAACATTCAACCAACAAATATCATCTCGTCAAAACAGATTGAAGAGAGAAAAAAAACTCAAGAAACATATGGATCAAGTAGAAACACGAATAATATCAAGAAAAAGAGACTATGATCAAGAAGAAAAATATCATATTGTTGGAAAAAAGAGGACAAAATTTAAAACAGGGGAAATCGTCCCAATGCCCCAAATTGTCAAGAATCGAATCAATCAGTTGGAGAAAGATGTAAAAGAGGTGAAATTGATAATTGAAAAAGAAATATACAAAACGGATGCTAGTGAACCTCATAACCGTCTCTCCATACCAACAACACAAATCGTGGAGAAATTTCTAACAGATGAAGAAGAAGAGTATCTCTGTATGTATAGTAATGACAACAAAAGGAACTTGAAGAAAGTCCGAGTGATTGATCCGTCCCTCGATGTTGACGAATTGGAATTAAGGAGATGGAAGATGAATATGAGTGTAAGTTATGTGTTGAATGGGAAGTGGACTAAAATGCGTATCCGTAATAAAATCAAAAAAGGCGATAGGATTCAAATCTGGGCTGTTCGAATGGACGACGACGAATTGATTATTGTTATTGTGAAGCTTTCTCCCGATGAACAAGAAGAAGACGATGATGAAGAAGTTAGTATTGAAGAGCAAAAAGATAGTGATAGTATAAACAATCTTGCTCGTTAGGAGTATACTAGTAGTATGTTTGATATATAGAGAGGTAGAAACAACAACATTCATTTGGACAGCCTTTTTTTTTTCCTATTTGAATTGACATTTTTAAAATAGTTTATATAATTATTATTTTTTACTTGTGCGCAATGAACTATGATAATAAAGTATTTCTTAAATCTCTTTTAGCATTTGAACATTGAGGTCTTCAACTTATATTAAAAAAGAAACTTTCGCAAATAGCCACTATAATAAATTTATTACTAGTTAATTAATTAACATAGCTATAGTTCACCTAAATTACAATTTGCGACCTACTTTTAGCTATAACCGCGGCTCAGCTTTTTAGTTTTGTATAATTCGGAATTTGTATAATAGGATTTGTACAATTGTTTACACTTATGATGTTTGTAATTGTATAAATTCGTTATTTCGAGTTTTATAAAAAAAACTGAATTATACAAATGTACCCGCGAATTATACAAACTTGTGAATTATACAAATCCGCAAATTATACAAACGAGACAGCTTAAACTGTAGCTACAACCCGTAAATATGCAAACTATAACTATGGAGCATAATAAATTTATTATAGTGTCTATTTGCGAAAGTTTCCCTTTTTTAATAGAGAAATCTTTAGGTTAAGCAAACATAAAAATCATATTTGTATGCTATAGCTATAGTTTATATAATTGCGCTCCATAACAAACTTTATGTTTGCTATGGAGCATCAGATTTGTACAAATCACCAGCAGTCTCTCATTTGTATAAATCGTTGGCAGCCTCTCGTTTGTATAAACCGTTGGCTGCCTCTCAATTCAATTGTATATATGTAACTACTATGTATATGTATCAATGTTGTGTTTGTATATCTGCATAAAATTTGAATTAGTATACAATTGAATCGAAAATAAAATATTTGTATATCAAATCTCTCTCTCTCGCTTTATACAACACAAATTATACATTGTAATTATTATAATTTGTGTTTGAATAAAGCGAGAAAGAGAGAAAGGCAAAAGAGAACTGGCAGGGGAAGATCTATATTTGTATAACTAATTATAAGTGTATAAGACAAAAATATATGTATTTGTATTTGTATATACAATTTTCTCTCGCTTTATACAAACACAAACACAAACACCATTTATACATTTGCATTTATATAAAGTGGGAGATGCAAGGGAGAGTGTCAACTGTTGAGCGAGACATGGGAGAGTGGCGAGCGAGATTCGCTGGGAAGAAAGGCGAATGACAACTGTTTGCTACGGGTTACAATTAAATGAAACCATGATTATAACATTTAATTTGAATTAATAATTTGTTATTTTATACAATTTTCTCTTAAATTTATTAGGCGAAATGGTCTGATGGACCCTTATACTTGTTCGAGTTTGTATTATGGACCCTTCGACTTAACTCCTTACCAATTGAACCCTTAAACTCAATCAAAATAAGATTTTTAAACCCCTCCTACCGTGTGTGTAATTCACTCGCCCATAAATAAATGACATGTCAAATCCATGTCACATAAATCAATAACATGTCATAATTATCTCTATTAACTATTTTTTAATTATTAATCAAAAATATTAAATAAAAGGAAAAATAATAAATTTTCCACACACCAAATCAGCCGCTCCTGTTTTTCTCCCCAACCCATTTCCACCGTGAAATAGCCTGAAGCCACCAGATCAGAAAGCCACCGCCACTACTCTTCTTGCCAGCGATACAATCTATTCTCTCTCTCAAGCCCGTCTACATCTCCACCGCACACTCTCACCATTTTCCGTTCCTCCTTTTCCAATCTCCACAAAATCAGCAACCCTAGGTCGCCGCACTATGCAACTTTCGCCGGCAAACCTTTTTCTCCGTTGTGACCAACTCCTCGCACCCTCACCCGCCCCACTCTCCTCTTCAATGTCTTCCTTTCACCGCACCACCGGCGACCACTTGCGAACCAGGACTGTATCTCCTCTCCATTCTCTCCAGCCACCAACAAACCTCATCGCTGCCTCCCGTTCTAGCGAAAAAGAGATTAGCGCCAAGATCTACTAGAGTGTAGGGAAGAAAGAAAAAAAAGGATATGGCAGGGAATGGGTTATCTGAAAAAGAAGGTGAAATGGAGAAGAAGAAGATTTTTTTTATTTTTAAAATTTATTATATTATTCTATTATAATTTTAACAACTCTTTTTTAATTAAAATATGATGTTCACTTGCTTACACGCGCGTGTAATCACACACTTCTGCCAACTCATCCATTTTAATGCCACATATGCTTGATCAACGGTCAGAGGGATTTGATATATTATGTTTTATTGAGTTTAAGGGTTCAGTTGATAAACCATCAAGTAGAAAGATTTATAATACAAATGCATACAAGTATAAGGGTCCATCATACCCTTTCGTCAATTTATTATAACAACTATTTGCGAAATTTGATAAACCATCTAGGTAGTAGGTACACCGTACGCCAGGCACGGACTTAATTCCAATTGAAAATAAAGATTTTAATTGTCATTATTTACAAATACCGTGGATAATTTTATTTTTTCTAATATGCGAAAATATTTATTTCTTTTTAGTTTCATCCCTATTCGTCCTATAAAAAGGTTAAACACGCGCCGCCCAAATTCAAATCTCCCGGCAACATGGGCCGAACCGGCGACGGCAGAGATCCACCGGCGGAACCGCCTTCTCGGTTTTCAGCTTCAATGAAAAGTAGAATTAGTCAACATGATATTGGTAAACACCGTAGCAAGAAGAAGCAAAGAGTATCAATTCGTAAAACTGAGACTGAAACTGCAACCCTAACCCTAAATCATACTTCCACTTCTTATACACATTCATATGCAAATTCGTACTCACACTCGTACAGTAGGGGCAAAGAAAAACGGCATAAAGGAAAAGCAAAGAGGGCAATTGCAGATGATAAGCGCAAGTGGGTTTACTCTACTCACGTCGTTTCCCCAAATCAAGGTTACCAATTGATAAGAAATTTCACTGGTTCTTCTATATTTAGTCTTTAATGTGTCTGCAATCCTATAAAAAAATTATTTATTTTTTAATTTGGCAAATGTGTATCCGCCTTTATTGTGTCTGAATAATCATCTTAATTTTGCAGATAGAGTTGTTTTTATGTCGTATAATATACTAGGGGTGAAAAATGCAGCAGCACATGAGGACCTGTACCGCAATGTCTCTCCAAAATATTTGGATTGGGACTACCGGAAGAAGCTCATATGCAAAGAAATTAGGGACTATAATCCGGGTATAATGTGTTTCCAGGTAAGTTTTAGTTTCAAAGTTTGTAGCTTTCTGTATAATTGTTCATCATAAAAGGGAAGGAGAGTAAAATAGAGCTAAGAAGTTAAGAAAGCCTAACATATATGTTATAAAAATTAACATCCTAAAAGATGCACCCATGATTTGGTTCAATGTGAAAGAGGTCCGGATGCATTATTCATAGAGTTGGAAGTTGTAAACATCTGATTTCTCGATTATCCAAATAAAAACATCGTAATTATTATTTCACTATCTTCTTGCCGAGAAAGTTTGAATTACTGTCTGAACACATTATGTAGATGTTCAGCTATTTTAGAGAAACTTATTTCTACTTGTATACCTGCAGGAGGTTGACCGTTTTGATGATTTGAATTATCTCCTCCAGAAAGAGGGCTTCAAAGGGGTTTATCAGGTACAATGTAGTGGAACTTTTTTATGGATGACCTGTGTGTTGAATTCTGTCACATTTTTATTCAAATGCCTGTTTTCTTTTTCCTTTACTAGGCTCGTACAGGTGATGCAAGTGATGGTTGTGCAATATTTTGGAACAGCAAACTGTATGGTCTAGATTCTTTTTTAATTTCTTTCTGATTTTCTTGTTTCTTACTAAGCTAGGTTCTTTTTATGGGATATGAAGACCTGCGGGCAAAAGCTGCAGTTTTTGCTCGTCATTTTTGGCTACCTCTATGGAGATTGAAAACTGACTGCTTTAATTGTTTCCATCTTTCTTCTCATCTAATTTATGCTACTCTCAGTTTACAAATATATATATATATATGGTTACAGATTTGACATTCTGCATGAGGAGAGCATAGAATTCCAGAATTTTAATCTACGCAATAATGTTTGCCAACTTTGTGTTTTCAAGGTAAACCTTCCATGCATTTCATTAATAGTTTCATTTTTTTATTTTTTTTTGGGTGTGGGGGGGGGAGGTGTCTTAACCCAGTGTAGTGATGCTGTGCTCAATTTATTGGAGGCTTTGGTCTCTTTTAATTTGTCTGATCTCTTCTTTGGCACTTCCAGTGTGCATATTATTTTGATAAGTTACTAGACAATGTTGCTTTTGGTAGTTTGTACTTAGCAAAATCAGCTGATCAAACAAATCGGTTTGCTGCAGTGCAGAACTACATGTCGTTTTTAGGATTTACTCTCTTTGAGACAGCTGCATGTTAAACTTCATTTTATCAGACAGTTTTAATCTTATTTAAAGAAATAGGCTTCTAATCTGAGTGGTGGCTCCATTGTTAGACTCCTTTAGTCAATGGAGTCAACCCTCCCTAAAATGCTCCCTCCTTGCTAAGAATAACGGTGTGTTGTCATGACATGCATGCACTCTACACATGCTGCACATGTTATGACATGACGGGATATATCGTTTTATCATCTCTGTTCTGGACATGGATGTTATATGAAATTTCTTAGAGTATCATGCAAGCCTGCTCTTATTTCCCCTGCACACTACAAGATGGTTGCAAAGAGTTGATTTTACTCTAATGTTCAACTGGGATCTACTTTGATCTGTAGTTCTTTTCATTAACTCTTAGATGAATGTGAAAAACTCAAGCAAGGATATGAGTGCTTCAAATTCGGAGTAAGTCTGCTCTATTTTATTGTTATTCTCAAATGTTGAATTTTGTATGATGCTTTGTGTTTACTTAGTTTATGTAAGTTTTAGTTTCTCAACTCTGGTCAATATGTTCGAATGTTTGTGGTTAGGAGTGTATCCTCGCCAAGCTTTCTAGTTGGCAATATTCACGTACTCTACAACCCCAATCGTGGAGACATCAAGTTGGGACAGGTATAAGTTTTCAGCAACAACTCATGTTTAACAGTTTTATGACGAATCAACTTAGTACTTTGGATAATAGTATTGTCACTAAACACTTGAATGAATATTCCATTAGCTTAGCTTTTTATATCTTACTGCCAGCACCAATATTCCATCCCCTCCACCCCTTTTAAACCCACCTTCCTAATAAAACTATAGTTTTGTTCACAGGACTGAATGGTATTTCGTCTCCTTTATGCTTGGAAGTTTTTTTCCCTTTAATTTGAATAATTCTGCTTGGGGGTTGGTTTAACTTTTCAATTCCTTCCGAAAGTGTCTTAACTGTGTCACTGAATTTGGTTCTAGGACCACCAATTTTATTTTGACAATTTTATCAGTCCTATAACATCTCTCTCTCTATTTATTTTTGTAAGGAGCGTCTCCAATAGGATTCTTAAAGCTTGCATAGCACTTCCCTTGTTTATTGTGCTTAAACATTAGTTGTTCTGAACTTATTCACTCTTCATGTGAAATTTAAATTTTATGAACTTAATCTTAAACTGGTTTCAAAGGGTGATTCTATAGTGATAGAGTTCAAAGAAATAGAAATAATCAGTTGACATGAATGCAGATAATGAAGAAAATGTGGCTGTCTGTGGGTTAACATGAAAAAACTTAGCTAGACTTATTCTTTTTCTGATCAAGAAGTCTTATCTAGACTTATTCGAAATAGACAATGTTCCTGTACAATCTTGAACTATGAGAAAATTTTAAATAAGTTATTAATATTTTATCAGGGAAAGTTTCAATAAAGTTCATTATTGCTGTTATGGATTAATTGATTCTTGCAACTTATTTTTTAATGTAATAGGTTAGACTCTTTCTTGAGAGTGCCCAGAGGCTATCTCATGAATGGGGTGATATACCAGTCGTGCTTGCTGGAGATCTAAATAGTATGCCTCAGGTAATTTACCTATTCTGGAAAGTTGGAAATGTTATTCTTTGAAGCTTGCAGATCTAATTTTCTATTTGTTGCTGCTCAGAGTGCAATGTATCAGTTTTTGACTTTAAATAAGGTGAGACAGCTACCAGAACTTTGTGTTTCTTATGCTTTTTACACTGATTAACCTTTGAATTTTTTTTTAGTTTTTGCAATTTCTAAATCACGTGGCATTTGGCACAGTTGAACATCCAAATGCATGACCGAAAGCAAATCTCTGGCCAAATTTATCCATTGCAAAATAGAAGCTTCAACCCGAGGTTCTTTTTATGTGTGTTCTATTATTTCTGGGCACCTGATTTTTGCTTTGCCAATTTTAAGTAACAAATAGTTCTAACTTTAACATTAAGTGGCTAAGTAACAAATATTAACTGCACATGCATGAAATCCTATAAGCCTTGAACAGATTAAGTTATAGATGGAGTAATGAAGAGCTAATGCTTGCTACCGGAACAGGAGCTAGTCACTTGATACATCAGTTACAACTGCGCAGTGCCTATGCTGGAGCTCCTGTATGTTTTCTTCTTTCCAAATTTCATCGCTTTCTAATTCTTTTAATGGATCTCTGCCATTGTGTAGTTGATAATGTGAAAGATTTATCTTCAGTTGTTGAATTCAGGGAACACCAACATACTTTGACGTCAATTAAAATTTAATTTAATTTTATTTTCAAAAAGGGTTGCACCTAAACTGTTGTTTCCCTTTGCCTCTTTGTTAATTTCTCAATCTGGAACTGTTAAAATTTAGAGCAGGAAGGGTATATTTCCCCTTGGAAGTAAAAGTAAAGAAAGGTTAGGAGAGAAAAAATGGAAATCATTATAAGGGAAAAGGGAAAAGGGAAAAGGGAAAAGGGAGGAGGGAAAATGGCAAAACCAGAACAAATAGAGAAGAAAGTCGGAAAAAAGAAGAGCATGAAAAGAGTGGGGATAGTTTCCTTTACCGTCTTATTCTTCACCATCTCTTTCTTCCTTTTTCCTTCTTATTCTTCGTTCTCTTTTGTTTTTTGTCCCCTTTTTATTCTTTCACTGTACTTTTTTTTTCTTTGGGGGGTGGGGGGCGTGGAGGGAGGCAAGAACACTTTTTTCCCCTGCTCTAGCTTCCTTCTGTTGTCCTTCCTAGTAGTATTTCTGCACTCAATTTTAGCAGTTTTCTTTAGAATTATGAGTAGAAATTTTATGAGCTTAAGATCGAACTTCGTATGCTTAAGGGTCGTTTGGTTGGTGGGATAAGTATAATAATCCCGGGATATCCCACATAGAAGGTGAGATATAGATAATTCCATGGGGTTAATATGTTTCTTTCTCAAAATTTCTTACCTGCTTATTACTTTGTCCATGTTAAACAGGTTCAGTTTATAGAACTTTAGTTCTATGTTGTGTTGCTTTTACAAGTCTTTGTATGTAATTTTTTAGGGAAGCTCTAGAACCAGGGAAAACTCTGGAGAACCCTTGGCGACATCATATCATTCGAAGTTTATGGGAACTGTCGACTATATATGGTACTCTTTACTTAAGAGGAGCAGTGCATTTGCCTGAAATTGAGTATTACTGCCATACGTCAATGGTAGTTTCCTTTTTAAACATTGTGAGGTGATGCAGGCACACAACAGAGTTTGTTCCAGTACGAGTCCTTGATACCTTACCTGTTGATATTTTAAGGAGAACAAGAGGGCTTCCTAGTGAGGTAATAGCTAGCTATTTGATTCAAGGACTACTTAGGAAAAACATATAAGTACCTCGTGAGTTATTTCCGTAGAGAATGTAATATTGATGAAAGCTAAGAGATTAACTTTCAGAAGGCGCAATCTCAGTGCGTAAAATCACTTTTGAAGTTTGCTGGGCTAGGATCAACTTCTTATGCATCACAAAGAAGATGAACCTTATTCAATTTTTTTGTTTCTGCAGAAGTGGGGAAGTGATCATCTTTCTCTAGTGTGTGAACTGGCTTTCGCTGATGAAGGGAGTGAGACTTGACTATTCCTTTCGATTTAAGTTAAAAGTTGAAATACAATTCGGAAGGTCCATCATACTGCTTCATGGGATAAGCAGATTCATCGATGCATAGAAGAATCTTGCGCACACAAAAGGAACACAAGTGTACAAGGAGGAACATGTGAAGGAACGGAGACTCGCGAAGATACATTAAAGGGATTGAAAAGACGATCCATTTCTTTTCTTTTTTTGTCTCTCTCTTCATCTTAGTGATTTATTAATTATAAATAAATGTTTTATTAAATATAATAAAACCATCTGAATTATAGTTTTGCTGGATTCATCTGAAGAAAACAGTTTCTGTTTGTTTCCAACAAAAGAATGCACTATTCATTGTAACTTGTGAAGAAACATGGTAAGTTGCAACCTTAAAAGGAGAGATTGTCACATCGTTCAAATATCTAGTCAACTGCTAATTTAAAACATCTTCTACATTTGACCATGTGATACCTTAAAAAGCTG
>JAJOOS010008630.1:0-25096 GCA_029582725.1 Solanum chiquidenum
AGGCAAATATAATGATATCATCTGCAAAACTTAAATGATTAATCTGAGGTCCCTTAGGTTCCATAAAGAAACCCTTATAACTTGGAATCTGATGTAGAGAGTTAAGCATCCTTGTCAATACCTCTGCTCCTAAAATAAATAGGGCAGGGGATAAAGGATCACCTTGCTTAAGCCCTCTAGTAGAGTGAAAGAAACCTTGTCTGTGGTCATTAATGATAATAGAATACCAATTATTACTCATTATTCTCCAAACTAAGTCAATAAACATTTCCCCAAAACCAAATCTCCTTAGGACCAAACATGTAAATGACCAAGACACTCTATCATATGCCTTGGTCATATCAAGCTTGATCACCACATTATTCCCAACCTGTGGTTTTTTAATATTATGAGTAATCTCTTGTACCAACATGATACTTTCTGTTATGCTTCTACCTTTGACAAACCCTGACTGATTGGTTGATAATAATAGGGGCAGAACAGTGGCCAATCGCATGCTCAACACTTTGGAAATAATCTTATTTGTAAAATTACTAAGGCTAATAGGTCTAAGGTCTGTAAAGCTGGAAGGCTGCTCAGTTTTAGGAAGTAAAACTAGACATGCATGAGACATGAACTTAGGCATAATATGACCACAGAAGAATGATTGTACAACAGCTAATAAGTTTTCTTTAATTATACTCCATCGGGCTTGATAAAATTTACCCCCAATACCATCTGGACCAGCTGCTGAATTGGGATTCATAGCAAACACAACCTGTCTGAGTTCATCTATAGTAGGTACTGCAGCAGCATCTCATTCTGATAAGGAGTGATTAGTGGTGGAATAAACTGCAGGATTCTTTCATCTATTCTATCATTCTATCCAGTAAATTGGTGTTGATAATAATCACATGCTACCTGAGCAATTTGTTCCTCACCTTGTATCCACACCTCATTTTCAATACAAATCTTATGTAGAAATAGTCTCCTCCTCCTACCTCTCATCAAAGCATGAAAGTATTTTGTATTAGCATCTCCTTCCTAAAACCATTGTAGTTGTGTCTTTTGTTTAAGAATAGATTCTTCCAATTTTAAATATCTAATGTAAGTTGCATTCAACTGATGTAACTACTGTCGACGAGCTTCTGTGTTGTTTGTCATAAGTTCCTCCTCAGATGTCCTAATTGTTTCCTCAAACTCCCTAACCTTAGTAAAAATATCTCAATACTCTTGTTTGGACCAACTGCTAAGAGTGGATGTTAACCTTTTCATTTTCTTATGTAATTTCCACATAGGATCCCCAGTAGTGACCTTGTCCCAACATTGCTGAACTGTGTGCATAAAGTTCACATTGTCCACCCAACAGTGTAAAAATTTGAAATATTTTGTATATCCCTTATTTGTTTTGACCATCTCCAACAACAGAGGACTATGGTCAGAACCAACAGAAGACATATTCTCAATAGTAGTTTGAGGCATGACTTCTAACCATTTATCATTAACGATAGACCTATCTAATCTTTTCCAAACTCTAGCTTCTGCATCCCTTTGATTACACCATGTAAATGGAAGCCCTGTGTAGCCTAAATCAGTCAATCCACAGGCTTCTATAACTTCAATAAATTCAAAACTCTTGTTCATATTGTAAGGAATTCCCCCAAGTTTCTCTTCAATAGATGTGATAACATTGAAATCACCAATTGTGCACCAAGGTAATTACCTATTAGCAAAAAAAAATAACCTGTCCCACAAAGTTCTCCTCATATACTCCATACATTTAGCTTAAATAAAGGATATCATAAATTTATCAGGGTGATCAATGTGCTGAAAGGTTGATGTGATGTGTTGTTCATGTTTTTCAAGAATGTTACCAGTTACCTCATTAGACCAAAACAACCAAATTTTTCCATTAGAATTACTGACTGCATGATCCACTTGAAGTTGAACTCTTACAATGTCAATATTAGACTGATTTCCAAATGGTTCCAAGATAGCAATAAGGGACAGGTGATGAAGTTTCTTGAGAGTTTGTAGCCTTTCCAATGATCCTTTGGTGTTGATACTCCTAGCATTCCAACAGATCGCCTTAAGCATTAATAACCTTTTGATTTAGATCTAGTCATGCGCCTGCTAGAGGTGTCAGACATGCTGGTAATAGACTGATGAGGGTTGTGTTTAGTTTGTTTCCTTCCCCTTGGGGATAAACCTTGTTCTTCTGCCACTCTTTGAACATCAGAGCATTTATCCTGGAGATTGGAACCAAAGCTTGGACCTGTCTGCTTAGTGGTGTCATCTAAATCCTCTTCTGATTCATCCATAGATTGATTATCAGGATCCACCTCATCTTCAAAGTTAAGTGCCCCATAATCATCAGGGAGCAGCTTGCCCTGTTGATCTTTAGACAGAGACTGATTCTTAATAGTTGTTCCAGTATCAATTACATCAGGATCCTGACAGGGTTTAGGTTTTAGGGTTTATGGTTTAGGATTAAGGGTTTGTGGTTTAGAGTTTAGGGTTTAGGGTTTAGGGTTTTAAATATAGGGTTTAGGGTTAAGGGTTTATGGTTTTTTTTTAGTTTTTTTTTAACGACCCTTGGGGTTTGTCAGGGGCTTAGCAACACCCCCAGGCTAGCATAAATAAAAAACAAAAATACAAGGAGGGGGACATAAACCGAACCTCCGATCCTATGATGGTTCAGTAGTTGACTTACCGAAGGTTAGTCAACTCATCACCTTACAAAAAAAAGGTAAACCAAGAAACTAAGCACCTAAGAGAGGACTCCTATCGATACAAAGAATCTAGGAATCATAAATAAGGGAGACCCTTTACAACAATCAAAAATAAGAAACTAGACCTATTAAAAAGAGCTATAATTTTAAAGCATAGCTAGGTTGAAAAGGTTGTAGCCAAAATCAAGGGGCCTCTTTGATCCTTTTTGTTTTCCTCCTCCTGAAACTTGCCATTCCGAGCATATCTAGTTGGTAGTATGCTCTTGTTTCCTTTGGCAATTGTTGAGTATTGCAATATATTTGGGGACTTGTGATTTTGTGACTATGTTTTGATAAAGAAGCAGCCACAAAATTGGCATCTCTGAGGATATGTTTGCACCTGAAGTTGTGTGTCTGTCTGATGAGTTTTTGAATTTGTTGCAGCTGTGCGTTAATGCTCCATAGAGGTTTAGCTTTAAGCATGATCTAGTCCACGAGGAGTTGCGAGTCCACCTCCAGAATGACATTCATGTAGCCGAGTTGAAGTAGCCAGGTCATGCCAAATACAACTGCTCCTATTTCAGCTTGGTTGTTAGTGCCTTCTTCTAAAGAGTAACAAAAGCTAGTATCATTTCTCCATATTGATCTCTTGAGGGGGGCATAAACCTTACCTCCGATCCTATGGTGGGTTTGAGTAGACCTTCCTACTAAGGAAAATTGACACATCCCCTTACAATAAAAGGAAACTAAAACAGAGTACCTAAGGAGAGGACTCCTCTCAATACAATATTCTAGGAATGCATAAATAGGGGAGACTCTCCCCTTACAAGGAAGAGACTAAATTAACTTATTCAAAGAAGCTACATCATCAAGGCATAGCCTAGTCGATAAAGGTAACCTAAGATCAAAAGCTTAACAAATCAATTAGTCAAGGTGGTTGCTTAATTCTTTTCAACTTTTTCCTCCTAAAATTGGTCATTCCCATTCGTTCCAGCAGGTAACTTCCTTTGGCAGCATCAGGGAGGTGAAGATGAGTGTAAAATTGTTGAAGGATATCGTATTTGTGACTGATATTTGATAGAGAATCAGCTGTACAGTTTGCTTCCCTGTATGTATGGTTGCAATGAAAATATTGAAGTTGATTAATAATATTCCTCAATACCTGAATATATTGTCGAATTCTCTAAGGTGGTTTAGAAATATAGTTGATCCATTTGGTAAGTATTTGAGAGTCCACTTCCAAATTAATCCTTTTGAAAGCATGTTGTACACACCAATGAAGACCCTGAATAGCAGCTTGAGCCTCAGCCTGATTGTTAGTGCCATTGCCGAGGGGAATGGCGAAAGCATAAACCATCTTACCATTCGAGTCTCTCAAAATACCTCCTCCTCCAATTTTCCCCGGATTAGTGAGTGCACTACCATCAGTGTTCAGCCTGAATATGTCTTGAATAGGCCTTTCCCACCTCACAGTTCTGATCTTTATTTCATTACTGCAATTCTCCACCATTTTGATCAATTTTGTCCAGCTGTTGGCCCATTGTATATATGGATAGGCTGTGTTGTACTTAGGTTGAGAATGTCCTTTAGAATTAGGAATTTAACTCTAGCTGTGTTGGACTGCTTTGCACCATACTTAGCTGCACACCTATTTTTCCACAGATTCCAGCAGATAATAATGGGCAGAAGCTGGTACAACAGTGTTTGCACTTCACTCTTGTGATCTTGTTCCCACCATGTCAATAGTAAATTGTGCAAAGGAGTGTGACTATGTTGTATACCAAACGCTGCTGAGTAGAATTTCCACAAATGGTTAGCAAAATGACCTGACACAAATATATGTTCAATGTTATCCTCTCCAGGTCGATGACAACATGAACAAGGTGCTGGTTCCAGTCCAAAAGTAATCATTTTTTCATTGGTAGGGAGTTTTTTTCTCAAAGCTCTCCAAATGAGAAATGACACTTTAAAAGGTATGTGTTTGTGCCAGATACCTTTTCCCATGATACTCTTATTCTTTTTGTGTCTGATTAGGTTCCAAGCTGATGAACAAGAGAATTGTCCACTGTCATTAGGTCTCCAAATAGGTTCATCCAGATTTCCAGCTTGATAGTGAATTATAGTGCTAAGTATTCTCGGAACTATGATGGGAGGAACCATTGACTAATCAATGTTTCATTCCACTGTCCATGCACCAGGAAGTGATCTATTGTGGTGTTGTTGAGACTAGTGATGTGATCACAGTGTTGAGCCAGAGGACCATCCCCCAACCAGTCATCCCACCAAAAAGAGCTATTACCTGAATTGATAATCCAAGTAATTTGTGGTTCCACCTTACCCTTATTTTTCATCATGTAATTCCAGATTAGTGATTGGCCTGTGCCAAGCTTCTTGGCAACTGGATTTGCTCTTTGGCAGTATTTTGCTCTTAGAAATTGCCCCCATAAAGAATTTTTGGTCCTAAAATTCCACCATTGTTTATATTGGAGAGAAGTGCATACATCCTCAAGATGTATTACTCTTATGCCCCCTTCATTATAAGGAAGACTCAAAGTGTCCCAAGAAGCCCAATGATACTTTTTTCTGTCCTTATACCATCCCCAAAAGAAATCAGCTATGGCCCTCTTCATGTAATTTATAGTGGTTTTAGGAGGAGAAATAGCAGACATAGTATGAATGGGAATTGACTACAGAGCATGTTTCACCATAGTGGCTTTGCCTCCAAAACTTAAAAGTCTAGAATGCCATCCAGTAATTTTCTTAGTCACTTTAGCTACCAAGTCTGAATAATATATGATCCTCTGTCCACCAATATAGAGTGGACAACCAAGATATGTGATTGGACTAAACTTCTGAGTAAAACCAGTGACCTCCCTGATCATTTCAATGGTACCTGGAGTAGTATGTTCAGTAACCATGAAGTGACTCTTCTCCTTATTTATGAGTTGGTCAGATACTGTCTCATAAATGGTAAGTGTCTTCATGATTAATTGCAATGACTCCCTGGTACTGGAAGAGAATAAGATGATATCATTTGCAAAGCTTAAATGATTGATTTGGGGACCTCTAACTTCCATTTGGAAATTTTTGTATCTTGGATTCTGATGAAGCATGTTAAGCATCCTCGAAAGCACTTCTGCCCCTAAAATAAATAGGGAGGGGGATAAAGGGTCTCCTTATTTCAGACCTCTGGTAGATTGAAAGAAGCCATGTCTAGTACCATTCACAATGACAGAATACCAGTTATTGCTCATGATCCTCCATATCAAGTCAATGAATACCTCTCCAAAACCCATTCTTCTCAAAACTAAGCTAGTGAATGACCAAGACACTCTATCATATGCCTTAGTCATATCCAGTTTAATTACAACATTGTCACCATCCTTGGGTTTCTTGATGCCATGAGTGATTTCCTGTGCAAGCAATATATTTTCAGAAATACTTCTGCCCTTCACAAATCCAGATTGGTTCTCAGAAATAAACTGAGGAAGAATGGGAGCCAATCTGAGACACAGTAACTTGGAAATAAGCTTGTTGGAGAAGTTGCTTAAGCTGATAGGTCTGAATTCACTAAATCTGTTAGGATGTTCCACCTTAGGTAGTAGAACCAAGCATGCATGTGAAATAAACTTGGGCATTGTGTTTCCACAAAAGAAATACTGGACAGCTTGGAGCATGTCTTCTTTAATGACCTCACAGCAAACTTGATAAAATTTCCCCCCAAATTCATCAGGTCCTGCTGCAGAATTAGGATTCATAGAAAATACCACCGGAGTCAACTCATCCAGATTAGGAATCTCCTGGAGCATTTGATTCTGCTCAGGGGTAACCATTCTAGGAATGAAATTCAAGATGTCTTCATTGATCATGTCTTCATGACCTGTAAAGGTGTGTTGAAAGTAATCACAAGCCGCTTTTGCAATATTCTCATCTCCTTGGACCCATGTGTCATCAGCAGTATAGATCTTATGGATGAATAATTTTCTTCTCCTGCCTCTCATAATAAGTGGAAATACTTAGAGTTGGTATCCCCTTCTTTAAACCACTGCAGCTGTGTTTTTTGTTGAAGAATAGAAGCCTCCAATTTGAGATATTTAATATATTGAGCATTAATAAGATGTAGATTAACTCTATTTTCTTTAGTATTTTGTTGAATAACAGCTTCTTCTGCAGTTTTAACCTGTGCTTCAAAATCTGCAACACTAGAGAAAATATTACCATACTCAGTCCTGGACCAACCACTCAAAGTTGTTGCTAACCTTTTCATCTTCTGATGGAGCTTCCACATTGGGTTACCATATGTTTCCTTCTGCCAGCAACCTCTGACCACATCAAAGAACTTCTTATTTTCAGTCCAATAGTGAAGAAACTTAAAATACTTGATTTTTTGTTCCATTCTCAGTTCAATTTCCATGAGCAATGGGCAGTGATCAGACCCTACGGAGGGAAGATGGGTTATGGTGGTTTGTGGCATGAGTTCCAACCATTTGTCATTAACCATAGCTCTGTCCAGTCTTTTCCAGATTCTTGCACTTTCAGATCTTTGATTACACCAAGTAAAGTGTTGACCACTATATCCAATATCCATAAGACCACAAGCTTCAATAATACTGATAAATTCAAGACTTTTGTTCATATTATAAGGCAGACCCCCTAGTTTTTCATTAATTGAGGTGATAACATTAAAATCTCCAATAGTGCACCAAGGGATGTCCTTATTAGAGAACTGAAATAATTTGTCCCAAAGAAGTCTTCTGAGTTGATCTTCGCATTTGGCATAAATAAAAGACACCATGAATTGCTCATTAAATTCCACATGCTTCAGGGTGCAAGTGATGTGTTGATCATGTACCTCTAAAACTTTACAGTCCATATCAGTATTCCAAAAAAGCCATATCTTGCCATTGTGATTGCAGGAAGCACTATCCATATTTAACAACATTCTATAATTATTCAGCTGGGAGTTGTCTGCAAAGGGTTCCAAAATAGCTATCATGGAAATATTATGCATTTTTTTGAGATTTTGGATTCTTTCCAATGATCCTTGGGAGTTAATACTCCTAGCATTCCAGCAAGTGTACTAATCATCAAAAACCTTTGCTTTTGGACCTAGTGTTAGGTCTGCTAGAGTTAGCAAATGTGTTTACAGAGGTTGGTCGAGTGTGCTGTCTGACTTGTTTTCTACCCCTTCGAGATAAACCTTATTGACCTGCCACTTCTTAAATTTCTACTTGGAATTCACTTTGTAAAGTAGAACCAAAGGCTTTGATCAAGTGAGCACTGGTTTCATCCCCTTCCTCATCATCTTCATTTTCATTGATGGATTGAGTATCCTCATCAAACTCATCTTATGAATTTACCACATAATATTCAGAAGGTTGTTTGTATTTGTCAGTATTTTGTTGATGCTGCTGAACACTAATAACACCTTTACCTTGCTTATTAGGATCTTGTTTTTCAGTTTCTTTCTGTTGTTTTCTCCTGATAGCCTCTATTTTTTTCTTACTTAAACCGCCCTGAGATCTGTTATTGGTATTGTTCTTTGCAGATTCCTTGTTGCTTTGTTGGTGTTGTTCCTCTAAAATACTCTGATTACCCTCATTTGTCTGTTTGTTACCTGGAGTGCTTATATCATCATTACCTATTGTATCCTGCTGCTTCTGCACCTTCTCAATCATTGTTGAAATGTTACCAGATTTTTGTTTTTGCATTGCCTCACTGTTTTTTGTAACTTGTAACCCTGTTTCCCTCTGAAACTGACCTGTATCATAACCCAGATTTTTGTTTTTGCATTGCCTCACTGTTTTTTGTAACTTGTAACCCTGGTCCCCTCTGAAACTGACCTGTATCATAACCCTGTCCTGGATTGTGTTTTTTCTGAGAGCTCTGGTTGTTATGCCTTGAAACAGTGGTAGCAGGGGCTCTAAAGTCAATCCTAGGGTCAGTGTGATCAACCTCATGCAGAACATGAGTCAAATTCCCCCCTTTGGATACCCCTTCCTGCAATTTAGTAGGTTTCTCCTTACACCCCTCTTCCATTACCTCTTTCAACTTCATCAACATGCACTTCAATCTCAATAGCATTAATATAAGGGTGATGGGGTATAGTGAGAACTGGGTCAATACATGTGGTTTTGTTATTTGCGATGATTGTAGCTTGTTCTTTTTGTGTAATTCTTTCCTTCTGAAGGTTCAGTGAGGGTGAGTCATTATCCGACCCTTGTATTGGGTCCACTCCTTGGCCTGATGTTTTGCTATTGTTGCCCTCTTCAACATTGCTTTTAATATGTTGTTCCTGCATCTCTAAATCAATAAAATTATTGTGAGTATGAATTGTAGATATTATACCTGAAGGTGCTGTATCTTCTTGCATGTTGTCCTTGGTTCTATTTTGTTAAGGTGAGACATGTCTCTAGATTGTCTTGGGATTAGGTTGTTCCTTATTTTTGTTTTCTTTTCTTTTCTGAGTCTGCCACTGTTCTTCATGGTCTGCTGTTTCCTGCTCTTGTTGAGTCTGCAGATGGTTATCAACTGTTTGTTGTTGACCTGTGAAAGTTTTTTCCCCCTGATTTTGCCATTGAGTCTCCTTTGGTTTGTTGTCCCTCTTCTGAACTAAGAGCTGATGAGGTTGTGAGCTTGTGGTTGCCTCTGATTTGTCATTGTCATGGATAATGTATGACTTGTTCACCCTTAGCCTTATTCTTTTTTTCAATTTCCATTTCTTTTCTCCTTTTGAAATCCTCATCCCATCTTTTGATAGTACAAACATTATGCATATGCCCTTGGTGTTTACAGTACATACAGTAATAAGGTATTCCTTCATATTGCACTTGTTGCCATCTCCCTTTATTTGGGTCAGAATTTTTAAACCCCACCCAAACATGAGGTGGTCTTTCCTTGGTAAGATCAATTTGAATCTTCACCCTGGCCATACCGCCTCTAGTCTTTTGGGAGGAGGATGAGTCAAGGTATAATACCTTACCAATTGGACTCTAAATAGTCGTCAAGAGAACCTTATTGTAGCAATGCCATGGGAGTTCAGGTAAGGCTACCCATATAGGAACTATAAGGGTTTCTTCCTCGGGTTTAAAGTCCGGAGTCCAAGCTTGGATTCTCATTAGTTGACCTTCTATGCTCATCTTTTGTTTAGTCCATACCGTAACATAATCAAACTCATTATCAAGATCAATATACACATGTCGAGAATTAAAATGAGTAATTTTCACTCCCCCAGACAGTTGGGGTCTGAAGGATGAAACTTTTCCTAATCAATTCCATCTTGGGCATGGTGTTGGTAAATTTTCCTACTAAAGTGTATTTACAACTTTCAGCCAGTTTGATATTATAGTCATCCTCTTCTAATAACACTGCCGGCAGTCCCTGTCTAGTTGTAAATATAGGGTTGTCCAATACAATAGGAGTTTCAGCCTTGGACTGATTATGTCTTAGTCGAGCAGCGAAAGATTGGACAATAATAAAGGGAGCTGGTTCAGATACTACATCCTGTTTGGTCTTATTAGACACCTGAATTTGGTGTTTCTCATTGCCCTGGGCCATAGTATTGTTATCCTGATTTGCATTATTTCTATTCCTTTGTAGATTAGGATCATACCTGGTATAATTGTTGGAGATCCTAGGGAAATTGTGTTGATATTCCATGTTGGCTCTATCATTGCCCTGTTGAGGTCTGCTTGTTCCTTCATGTTGGTTGATGTCCTTGGTCTGATCCTTTTGCCCTTCCATGCCTTTGTGAGCCTGATTGCTTACATGTTTCGAAGGTTAAACATTTCTACTGATTTGCTCATTTACACTAAGGTGTATATGAGCCTCAGTGTTAGTAGTATCAGATTGAGTAACATTATTGTGAATTGGTTTACCTGACTGTACCTCCTTGTCCTTAGCATGCTGTCTTTGGTCTTCTTGTTTATTCCTTTGCAGCTGATCATGCCCCTATTTCTCTTTTGATTTGTTCGGTTCTGTTGCGTCCTGCATTGCACAAGGAATAGGAGCTGGAGTTATGATGATTGAATTACCTTTAACGCCAAAGGAAAAATTGGAAGACTGAGCATCTTCATATAAGTTTTCTGGAGACTGTTTCCGTGTGATTTGGTTGTTGGTCAGTTGCTCGTTCGAGTTCTGTTCCTGCATTGAATTGCCTTCCTCCTGCTGGGTAAGTAAGTTACATATGACTGGATGTTTTGTCTTGCCAGTGGAGCTGGGAGAATATCATTCCTCTCAATGTCCTGAATATTTTGACCTGTTCCTTTAATCGAGTTGATCAGATTTCCATTTGTTTGAAATAAATGATTATTGTTGGTGTTCCTTCCGTCCAAATTGCTAGATATTTCTGAAAGATGAATATCCACTGAAGGGGAATGATTCCCACTACCAGATTTTTCATGAACTCCGGCGATTTGTGTTCAATTTCCGCCGGAATCCTCGCCGACGATTCCACCGTCCATTTTACTTGAAATTTCGGTGAGATGGACCTCCTCTTGAGGGGAGTAATCCCCAGTAGTTTAATCTGCACGAACTCGACTAGAACTAATTCGAAATTGAGGTCACAGTTCTGGCGATTCGTTCTCTTCTCTCGCGAAACTCGCCTATCGATTTCTATCAATTGGCACGGTGAAATCAGTTGATTTTTTGGTAGAAGGTAAATCGTGACTAAGAGATTCCATAACTCCAATCGTTTTTCCATGAATCCCAACGTTGAAATCTGAGGAAATAAATTTACGTCCCTTCTAACTCTATAACCGTAATCGCAGTGTTGATCGCATCTGTATTTTGCGAATTCGTGGAGTTGTGGGATGAATTAGAGAGAGTGGCTGGATGGGTTTTGTTGCTATCATTAAGGCGCTCCGACTGAGATTCATCTGGAGGCCTGAGGAACCCTGCCGGCGGCTCACGCGCCATTCCGACGGCGCAAGTGGTTGTTGGAGTTATAGCCGTTGTTGGCTATGTTACAAAGCGCTTTTTTTAGAGTGACAATTTAGAGAGAGAAAAAATTTGGGAAATGAGGATGCGATTAGGGTTTAAAGTTTAAGGTTTAGAGTTTAGGGTTTAGGGTTTAGGGATTAGTGTTTAGGGTTTAGGGTGTAGGGTGTAGGGGTTTTCTTGGAAAACACGTTATACACGTATGATCCAAGTAGATGTCCAAACATCCTTTCTAGCATACCCATCTGAAGAGTCAAAGCCCATCTATCAATTGCCGACTTTAAATCAATCATACCAGTATGCTATCTCACTACCCGTCAATCTGAGTTCTCGAAAGCGACTGAACCAGCCACCCAAATGAGACTCCCATTGAAAAACATTCTTTTTCCAACAAAACCTGCCACCAAACTTTGACAAGTCGCTAACTTGCTCATTTTTTTATATGGCCCAGTCACCCCCCTTCATCCCGACATCTAGCAGTCAAAGCTATAGGGAGTGATTTAGGTTTAGGATTTAGGGTATAGGGCTTAGGGTTTAGGGTTATGGGTTTATGGGTTTAGGTTTTAGGGTTTAGGTTTTAGGTTTTAGGGTTTAGGGTGTAAGGTTTATGGTCCTAGTTTAGGGTTTAGGGTTCAGGTTTAGCGTTTAGGGTTTAGACTTTAGTGTTTAGTGTTTAGGGTATAGGTTAAGAGTTTATGGTTTAGGGTTTAGGGTTTATGGTTTGGGGTTTAGGATTTACAGTTTGGATATAGAGTTTACGATTTAGGTTTAGGGTAAAGTTTTATGGTTAAAGGTTGAGGGTTTAGATTTTAGGGATTAGGGTATATTGTTTAGGGTTTAGGGTTTAGGGTTTTGGATTTAGGGTTTAGGGTTTGTCGTTTAGGGTTGAGAGTTTAGGGTATATGGTTATGGGTTGAGGGTTCACGATTTAGGGTTTAGCGTTTGGGGTTTAGGGTTTAAGGTTAAGGGTTTAGGGTTTAGGGTCTATGATTTAGGGTTTAGGGTTTAGGATTTAGGTTTTAGGGTTACGGATTAAGGGTTTAGAGTTTAGAGTTTAGAGTTTATGGTTAAGGGTTTAGGGTTTCAGTTTGAAGGTTTATCGTTTAGGGTTTAGGGTTTAGATTTTGGATTTAGGGCTTAAGAAGGTTTAAGGTTTAGGATTTATGGTTAAGGGTTTAGGGTTAAGGGTTTAGGATTTAGGTTTTAGGGTGTAGGGTTTAGGGTTTTGGGTTTAGGGTTTAGGGTTTAGGTTTAAGATTTTGGGTTTATGGTTAAGGATTTAATCATGAGGGTTTAGGATTTAGGTTTTAGGGTTTAGGGTTTAGGGTTTAGTGTTTAGGGTTTAGAGTTTAGGGTTTATGTATGCGGGTGTATGGTTTATGGTTTATGGTTAGGGTTTAGTGTTTAGGATTTAGGGTTTAGGTTAAGGTTTAGGGTTTAGGGTTTAAGAATTAGGATTTAGGGTTTAGGGTTTAGGGTTTAGAGTTTATGGTTAAGAGTTTATGGTTTAGGGTTTAAATTTTAGGGTTGAGGGTTCTTGTAAGGTTATTAAGAAACCTCAATTTGGTAGTACTAATGAAAATGTTGATCAATTGATTAGGAGTGAGTTTTTGAGCATATTGACTGTGGAAGATCCAATTGCTTTCTTTGCTCGTAGAGATTTTGCGCTTGAAAATGCTTCGAAAGATGATGTGTCTTTTTTAGGGTGAACTTGCATGTTTTAATTCTTCCCTAGTGGTTGTTCATTCCCTTTTTATGTATAATATCCTTTTTGAAGATGATGAAATTACTCCTAGTGACATACCTAGTGGCGTGAAACTTGAGAGTATTGTAGTTCTTAATAATTATATTGTCTATAGCCGCCCACTATGGTGTGAAGCTTTCCCTCCCAAAGATGGAAATCTCTTCTTGAAAGATGAGAGTAGTCTTGTGGGGAATGAATGTGATGAGGAGAAAGGTGGTGTTGGTTTTCCTATTACTTCTTCTTCTTGGTGTGTTTCAATCCTCGATAGTATGACCCACGCTTTTGAGCCTATTGGTAGTCATACTCATGAAAACACCCTCGAGGGAGTTGACTTGCGAGACACCTTTCTCTATTACTTATTTACATATGATGAGCTCATACTGTTGAATTGTTTGAAGGAAAGAGTGTCAACCTGGTAAATGGATGTGCACTTGATCCTAGTACATGGCTTGCCTTTCCATTTGACCCCAGTAGTGAGCTGAATTGTAGCATTTGTGTGGGAATGTTTGGTCGAAATGGAAAGCAAATGGTGGTCAACACATTGTTAAATCCTTTCCCTATGCAGGAAAGCTCTTCTTGAGGTTTTACCATCCACTTTAAGAGCCTACATTGTAAAATCCTTTCCCTAGACCCCTTTCCTATTTCTTACCCTGAGCATGATCTTGTTGACTGTGTATTTTATGGGGGTAGGAGATATTTGCCAGTAGAAGGTGAAGCATGTACTTTCATTTACTATATCTTTGCATATGATGAAATCCCTAGTTGGATTAAATGTGCATTGCATGTGGATCAGGGTATCCTTGAGGTCTACACTTATTGGTATGACCCAGTTCTGTGGACCCCCATCCTTTTGATCCCGGTGGATGCTTGAAGGAATTTGAACGGGTGGGAGTATCATTTTTTGGGTGGTATTCCCTTGTTGTTGAGAAGAATGACCATTGTCTTTGTTCTCCATTAGTGGGCTTAATAGCCATGCCAATAGAGTATGTTTGGTTGTTCCTTGAGTTTGAGTCTCCTCGGTTAATTTCTTTTAATGCTAACCTCTGTACTACCCCTCATGCTAAGAGGATAGGTTTCTTGGTTATGATCTATATAGTTTTACAAGGTTTAGATTCAAGGACTCAATCCTATCTACTTGCATATGGTGATACTCATGCTTGTGTGGGTAGCATATTTTATGTTAGTAGTGGTATAAATTGGGCAAATGATAGTCTCCTTGACTCGATGCTATTCAATCCTTTTCCATTTGACCCAGGTCTCGTCTTTAAGTGTGCTGAGTGTGGTAGTAACACCATCTATCAATTGCATGATTCTTCTGAGGTATTATTACTTGATCCAATGTGCTTAAATGAGGTTTGTTTACCAATTTTGGTGGGGGATACTTATGTACTTGAACCTGTTCATGAATTGGGAATAATTATTCTCTTGAAGTTATCTAGTACATTGGATGGGGTCTTAATTTGGGTCAACACTACTTGTGCCTTCGCACTTAGGTATGAGAGTGTTCATGTGTTACTTGACATAAGGGAGGTCTTGTGCTTGTTTAGGGTTTAGGGTTTAGGTTATATGGTTTAGGGTTTAGGGTTTAGGGTTTAGAGTTTAGGGTTTAACATTTATGGTTTAGGGTTTAGGGTTTAGGGTTTAGGGTAGGGTTTAGGGTTAGGGTTTAGTGTTTAGAGTTTAGGGTTTAAGGTTTAGGGCTTTGGGTTTAGGGTTTAGGGTTTAGGGTTTAGGGTTTAGAATTTAGGATTTATGGTTTAGGGTTTAGGGTCTAGGGTTTAGGATTTAGGGTATAGAGTTTAGAGTTTATAGTTTAGGGTTTAGGGTTTGGGGTTTAGGGTTTAGGGTTTGGGGTTTAAGGTTTAGGGTTTATGGGTTTAAGGTTTAGGGTTTGGGGTTTAGGGTTTAGGGTTTAAGGTTTAGGGTTTATGGGTTTAAGGTTTAGGCTTTGGGGTTTAGGGTTTAGGATTTAGGGTTTTGGGTTTACGGTTTAGGGTTTACGATTTAGATTTAGGGTTTAGGGTTTAGAGTTTGGTTTAGGGTTTCGGGTTTAGGGTTTAGGGTTTAGAGTTTTAGATTTAGGGTTTAGGATTTAGGGGTTAGGGTTTAGGGTTGAGGGTTTATGGTTTAGGATTTAGGGTTGAGGGTTTAAGGTTTAGAGTTTAGGGATTAGGGTTTAGGGTTTAGAGTTTAGAGGTTAGTTTAGGGTATAAAGTATAGAGTTTAGGGTTTAGGGTTTATAGTTTAGGGATTAGGGTTTAAGGTTTAGGGCTTATGGTTTAGGGTTTAAGGTTTAGGGTTTAGACTTTAAAGTTTAGGGTATAGGATTTAGGGTTTAGGGTTTAGGTTAAGGTTTAGGGTTTAGGGTTTAAAGTTTAGAGTTTAGGGTTTAGGGCTTAGGGTTTATGGTTTATGGTTTAGGTTTAGGGTTTAGGGTTTGGAGTTTAAGGTTTAGGGTTTAGGTTAAGGATTAGGGTTTAAGGTTTAGGGTTTAAAGTTTATGGTTTAGGATTAGGGTTTAGGGTTTAGGGTTGAGGGTTGAGGGTTGAAGGTTTGTTTTAGGATTTAGGATTTAGGTTTTAGGTTTTAGGGTTTAGGGTTTAGGGTTTAGGGTTTAGTGTTTAGGGTTAAGGATTTAGGGTTTGGTTTAGGGTTTAGGTTTTAGATTTTAGGGTTTAGGTTTTAGGATTAGGGTTTAGGTTTTAGGGTTTAGGATTAAGGTTTAGGGTTAAGGATTTATGGTATATGGTTTATGGTTTATGGTTTTATTTTTATTTTTATTTGAACGACCCTTGAGGAGGTCAAGGGCTAAGCAACACCCCCAGGCCTTATCATATATAAATTAAAAAATATACAAGTAGTGGGACGTATACCTTACCTCCAATCCTAATGTGGGTCAAGAGTAGACCTACCTACTAAGGTTAGTCGACTCAACCCTATACAATAAGATGTAATATTAAACTAAGCACCTAGAGAGGATTCCTCCCTTAATACAAAGTTACTAATAATACATGAATTTGGGAGACTCTCCCCTTACAAGAAGAGAATAAAAGAAACTGGGCCTAATCAAACAATTATACCTAAATATATAGCTATTCAAAAAGAATGTATCACAGGGTTTAGGTTTTAGGGTTTAGAGTTTAGGATTTAGGATTTATGGTTAAGGGTTTAGGTGTTAGGTTTTAGGGTTTAGGGTTTAGGGTTTCGGCGAGACCAAGCCTTGGTCGCCGAGTCCCATCGGCGTATCGCCGAATTACCACCCCTATCGCCGAGTTGCCTTGTCAGTTTGCAGAGTTCGGCGGTCCATCTTCAAGTTGGCGAGCTAAACCTCAACTTAGGTGAGAAAACAAGTCATTTAGTGATTGGAAACTCAAGTGACTCCTAATCTCAGGTTTTAAATTCTGAGGGTCTTTTCTTTTGATTCTGAAACGTTCTCAAGAATCCTAAACCGATTTTCAACTCGTAATTACTCTACTTATTGGCTAATTTTTCTTGAATTCACTTCTTTGTTTGTGCCTTTTCTTTTCATGTTTTTCTCATATTTTTTTTATTTCGTAAATTCTTGATTCAAGTCCGTTTGTTCAATCGAGTTGTTCATTCTTTTTCAAACAAGAATCCATTCTGACCTAGAGTTGAAATTGATACCTTGTGATCGACGGAGTATAAAAAATTGTCAACAAACAAACAAGAGTGTTTGTGAGTTCTTTACTAAGCACCTATCGGAGAAATTACTTTGGCAACTTTGTTGGAAGTGTTGAACAACATGAGAGGTGCTATAGCAAAGATGGACGGTAGGCTGTCCAATGTGGAAGGTCGAGTCAACTCCAATGACTCCACACCACAAGCTACTTTCCGAGCTTCTACAAGTGGGCACGATCACACTAATTCTCCCACTCTCACGCCCGGAACCCTCCACCAAGCATTGCACCCAACCATCCATCAATTGGGTTCAAATAGCCAAAGTTCCAATCGACCGTTTCATTTCCCGCTTAGTCAAGAAGCTCCACCAAATCAAAGCCATCCTTACCAAATGCCACTTAACCAAAATATTCCCTACCAACGACTACAACCACAACCCAATCCCGTGAATAAAATGAGGAATGATGAAGATCAAGGAGGTTATGAAGGTCTTGAAGGTGAAGAAGCGTCGTGGAATGAGTCTCCAAGGAATCCACCAAGAGGTCAAGTCTTGCAAGGTGGACCAAGAAGTAGATTGGGTCCAATGCCATTTGAAAGGAGACAACATGGGAACCACTCTCAAGGTGGAGACCAATGGGAAGTCAATGGCAGTCATAAAGTTCGTCAAGAAGCTAGAGAAGAACATGGTAACCACTATCAAGGAGGGCATCAAAGGGGTTACCATTACAACGACCAAGGGTGGCCATGGAGGCCGAGATGTTGGCATCAAATCTATCAAAACGACTCTTCCAACATTCAAAAGGGAATGCAATCCTGATGCTTACTTAGAATGGGAGTCGCAATGTGATCGGATCTTCAATATAAATGAGTTGGCGGGGGTCAAAAGTAGTTTCTATGCTATCACGCAATTCAAGGGGTCGAGGCTCGTCCATGCCCAATCCCGATAGGCCTTCAATTTGCCCCAACCTTAGCTCTATAATCCACCTGTCGACCAGTCGGTCTCACAGTCAGGCAGGCTTATACCATTATGCTCACGAGCAAAATCTTAGCTTGAGCCTACCTTCGCACAGCTCCGTTACTCTTTAGGAGGCATCCACCCCAGATAAACTACCCACTTCGCAGTGTCCCGCCTCCCCCCGAATGAACTGTGCGGTGGTTAGGCATCCTTGGACGAAAGAGTGGTCTTTCAGGATTGGTCGTCGTGTGTCACCACCTCCCACGATTCGCTCACACACAATTATGATAGGCAGGCTTGGGGAGGTGATCTGAATCGCTATCGATACGACGCGGGGCTGATTTGCTGACCGTAACGAACTTGACTCTGCCCCAAAAACGGCGGGAAGACCTTTGACCTGGGCTGGGGAGGGATTGGGGTCGCTTTTCTTTAGGACTTTAGTCCATAACAAGGCTCGAAACTAGACCAATACCTTCATGTGCCTTTACTGTTCATCCCGGAGGAGCACCGAAGAACATTCTTTCATCCCAGTGCATCAACTGATCCTTAAATGACTAATCCCTGGCTATGGAAGACTGGGCCGATTGGCCAATTCGAAAAAAGACATCTTCCCTGCTCATCAACTTCACGCCGCCGTTTGTTTTCTACCGAGGTCGGGTTTTTTTTTAAGACAAATCCATCATTGAAGGGTTAGAGGCCAGATCGCTCACTCAACAATTATGCTTCTCCCAATGAGAGCCTTTACTAGTAAGGACGTGTGGAACCGGGGAGGTGGATGGGACTCTATTTAAAGGCTTCAGGTCGAGCGCCCAAAGCGTCATGACTCAAAGGTGACCTTTGGGTTCTTAAGTAGGGGGGCAAGGAGGAGCACGTAAGAATGTTGACCACTACATAAGCCACTAGTGGCTGAGAGAAAGCGAGCAGCACCTTGTATAGGTTGGGCGGAGCTTAAAGAAGCAAGCCCCTATCAGAGAAAGCCATTGCGCGCTAGCCTAGCTAGCTAACGTTTTTCGCTCCAGCTCACTCAATAATGGGACGGCAGTGGTCCGCCGACAAGCTCGTTCTGATCTTGGACGCAGTACATTGGAATCCTGAAGCACCACCACGAACCCTACCGCGCGTACGCTTGTGGTGCGGTAAGGCACCACCCTATTGTGCCAGCAGCCAACTCTGACGTGTCAGTTTAGTTATCCTCATCAAACCACTTTCTTGATGTCTAGCTTCCCAACTGGTAGACGGTTCCCTTTCCCCCAAATCAATGAAGAAGGGAGACATAAGTTGATTCTTCCGAATAATCGGAAGCAAAGCGCTATACCGGGGCGGGGGGACAGAAAAAGAAATGGCTCCGAAGAAAAAAATTGAGGTTCCCAATGCTTCTCCACGCTCAACGAGATGCGCCAACCTCGGGATGATTTGCTCTTTACCCCACAAGGTTTCGAGATGGAGCTTAACCTGAGTCTCGGTTAAGAACGGTGATGATATACACTTCACACGACGCACGATTCCATGGACAGTTTCATTTGAGATCGTGACGGAGGACATAGCTTATGATCATCGGCTTTGATCATACCACTAGGCATTTGATTAAGACATTGCACAATGATCTGAACACTTTGTCCCATCTCTTCGATACGAATATAATAACGATCATAGCGATCTCCACATAGAAGTGTTGTAAAAGAAAGCTATCTGAGAGGCAGAGGTTAACTATAAACTTCATCTCTCTCTGGACCTCAGGGAGTTTTTCCAGAGCTGAATTGCGCATGCACTTCTGCCAGAGCAGAATCACGTGTGTACTTGGTGTATAACCTCAGCAGTATCTTCCATCAGAACCCAAAATTGGCGACGAATATGTCCTTTAGACTTTGCTAGAAATGGCTGAACACTAAAAAATCGGTGTAAAACCAGCTTAAGCTGGTTGTACTTTGAAGTTCGTTCAATTCACACAGGCAGGGTGATTGAGGTGCGTGCTTCAACATCTACGTTTCACACAAGGAACCTCCCGCTCTTAAGAATAAACAACGATATTTGATGGACTGGCAGGTCAGCCACGTAATTTATCCCTCAAGCTGAACTTGGCTATTAAAGAAGCTCTTTGCCTTTAGGCACCAGGAGTAGGCAAAAAAAGATGGGCTTTCCTCCAACTGGCACGATTGAAATAGACGGCTAGGAAGGTATGAAGTGACTCGACTCTAAAGGAGATGAAGGAGGCCATTGGATGAGGTTACTTCGTTCCTCAACTTTTTGAATTTCATTCTCCCGGGAATTCGGGGTGCAATTGCCAAATAATTTTCCTGTTGATTCTACAACACCGCTCTTGCCGCGAAAAAAGCGTCTTAGCTTGCTTTTCTTGCAGAACAAATAGCTTGTTTTTAGGACAAATGAAAGAAGAGGTTGTAGATAGTCGCTACTTGGTTTACTTTACTGGGGATTGCATACCTGTCACTCGCTTTGCCTCACTGTGCTTTGAATAGCCCTACTTTCGAACCTCTCCTGGGGGCAATGATAAATCACCTAACACCGCTAATGTTCTATCTAATTCAAGAACAAGCCCTTCTCAATGTCTTGCCTTTCGCATGTGTTTTCTTTGAAATCGGAATTCCAACCAAGTTCCCTTCCCAAAGCTGGAACTAGTTGGTGCGACCGATTAAAGGAGAAGGACAACTCGCAATGGTACTATGGCTAGTTGAAAAGCCTTTCAAGCCAATCTCTTGATTCAGATTCATGTGAAACCATTGCAACCGATCCTGCATACGTGATGGTTGTGGGAGCTCTCAGGCCGTCAGTCCGCCTTGTCTGTCTGGTGCTTTACATTTATTTCATCCGTGGTGGGAAGGGATAATCTAGGGTTTGAAGAATGGTGTGAGCTTTGAGGATGTTCAACCGATCTCTTACAAGGGTGTAGGGCAATCTAGTATGGGATTTGCATATCGCTTTCTTCCTGGACAATCTGAATTTGTACTAAAGGAGCTGGAATATTCTACCGATCATTTAGAGAAGCTCTCTATATACAGCAATGAGCTCGGATTATCATACATTACAAGTCAAATATCACCTGAAGTTTTATTACCATCAACCAGCCGAAGGGCTGGCCTTCGTGGTTTAGTGAACGGTGCTGTTGAAAAGGTTCTCACAGATGTTGTAACATGCGGGCCGGGGTATTTTGGACGTTACTTGACACTTATTATTAAAGGGGTGGGATGTGTTGTTTGGTATAAGGTTGACCATAGCTCTATGCCCGATCCATCTATTTTTGGGGCTATATTAAATTACGAGCTCTATTTTGATCCTGACTACAGGTTTCCCGGTTTCAACGTTGTCAAATTTCTCGAAACCGATGATGTGGCTCTGCCTGTGGGAAAAGCTATTAATGAAAAGCCCTTGTGCGAATTAACAATTCCGGGTAGTGGTCCTCTGCTTAAGGGCTTAGGATTAGGCATTATGATATCATTCGTTTTAGCGGCCGGTATCGTCCCATCCGAAATGGGGTGGGTATATTCATAGTTCTAAGTTAGGATGAAGAGTTATAGGTTAGGATTCAGACTTCTAGTCATTTAAGTAGCTGTAAAAGGCGAGGTCACACCCCGATCCTTCAAAAAGACGGGTGAGGTGGGAGCTCTCTGGCAGATAAGATCAGACTGAATGTGTGAAGGATTGGTTCTGGTTCTCTTTTGTCCCATTCCTTCAATCAAATAAGAATCCATGCCCAGGGCTAGTGCCAGCGCATAGTCAGAGTCTTCCTTGCGTGCCTAACATCACATGGTGGAAGTACATGAAGAGGCATCATTTAGGTGTCCAAGAAGGTCATCCTCCACCATGGCCTGAGTTGAAAAGGTTGATGAGATCCAAGTATGTGCCGGAAAGATACCGCCAAAGACTACTTACGAAATTGTATAACTTGAGGCAAGGATGCAAAAGTGTTGAAGCCTATCATCATGACGAGTTCCAAAACATAGTCATGAAGCTGGAGTACAGAGAAATTGAAGAGCATGCCATGATTCGCTTCATAGTGGAGTTGAACAAAGAGATTTCTTCGAATATGACCATTCATAGGTTTGCTACTTTGAATGAAGTCTTTGAGGCAGCCCATGAGATAGAATTGCCTGACCAGATCTCTCAATTGGTAAGAGAGAATTGTGTGATTTTGCAACCATAGATAGGTCTTGAGGTGTAGAGTTCATTCCTTCTATTGGAACAATCTGAATCACTCCAGATTTCGCCAAGGAAATAATTTCTTGTGCCCACTTCAACTCATCCTCCGATAACGGAACAATGATCGATGTATTGGATTCGAGATTCGTAGAGTTGTAGTGTGAATTTGAGGGTGCTGCTTGTTGGAGAAGATGTATCTCTCCACTGCACTGCTCTCCATCTTGGTCCGAAGGTCAGAGGACCTCCACCGCCGGCACAAGGGCCATTCCGATGGAGCTGCAACTTAGCGCTCAACTGAACGTTAGTTACCATTTGGGGACTTCTTTGAGAGCGAATTTTTTAGAGAGAGAGCGTAGAGAGAAAAAATTCATCAAATTAAAAAGCGATGGGATTTAGGGTTTTAAATTTAGAGTTTAGGGTTTAGGGTTTCAATTTTAGGGTTTTGGATTGAACGTTTATCATTTAGGGTTTAGGTTTAGGGTTAGGGTTAGGGTTTAGGGTTTAGGGTTTAGGGTTTAGGGTTTAGAGTTTGGATTTAGGGTTTAAGTGTTAGGTTTAGGGTTAAGGGTTTATAGTTAACGACTTAGGGTTGAGGGTTGAGGGTTGAGGGTTTAGGGTTTAGGTTTTTGGTTTTAGGGTTTAGGGTTTAGTGTTTTGGATTTAGAGTTTAGGGTTTATGTTATAGGGTTTAGGGTTTACGGTTTAGGGTTAGGATTTAGGGTTGAGGTTTTAGAGTTTCGGGTATATGGTTATGGGTTGAGTTCACGGTTTAGGGTTTAGGGTTTGGTTTAAGGTTTAGGTATTAGGGTTTATGGTTTATCATTTTGGGTTTAGGGTTATCGATGTTTAGGAAAGGGTTTAGAATTTAGGGTTTAAGGTTTAGGGTTTAGGGTTTGGTTTAAGGTTTAGGTTTAGGGTTTAGGTTTAGGGTTTAGGGTTTATGGTTAAGGGTTTAGGTTTTGGGTTTAGACTTAAGGGTTTAGGGTATAGGGTTTAGGGTTTAGGTTAAGGGTTAGGTTTTAGGGTTTAGGGTTTATGGTTAAGGGTTTAGGGTTGATGGTTTAGGGTTTAGGTTTAGAGTTTAGGGTATAGGTAGTTTAGGTTAAGGGTTAGGTTTTAGGTTTTAGGGTTTAGGGTTTAGGGTTAAGGGTTTAGGGTCGAGGGTTTAGGGTTTAGGGTTTAGGTTTTATGGTGTAGAGTTTAGGATTTAGTATTTAGGGTTCAGGGTTTAGGATTTATAGTGTAGGATTAGGGTAAAGGGTTTAGGGTTTAGAGTATAAGGTTTAGGGTTTAGAGTTTAGGGTTTAGGATTTGGGGTTTATGGTTTAGGCTAAGGGTTAGGGTTTATGGTTTAGGGTCTAGGGTTTAGAGTTTAGTGTCTTGCGTTTTGGATTTAGGGTTTATGGTTTAGGTTTAGGATTTAGGATTTAGGATTTATGATTTAGGGTTTAGGGTTTAGGGTTTACGGTTTACGGTTTACGGTTTAGGGTTTAGGGTATATGGTTTAGGATTTATGGTTTAGTGTTTAGGATTTAGGGTTTATGGTTTAGAGTTTAGGATTTAGTGTTTGGTTTTTAGGGTTTAAGTATTAGAGTTTAAGGTTTTGGATTTTGGGTTGAGGGTTTAGGGTTTAGGTTTTAGGGTTTAGGGTTTAGGGTTTAGGGTATAGGGTACGGTTTAGAGTTTAGAGTTTAGGGTTTAGGGTTTAGAGTTTAAAGTTTATGGTTAAGGGTTTAGGGTTTTGAGTTTAGGCTTTATGGTTTTTAGTTTATGGTTTAGGGTTAGGGTTAGGGTTTAGGATTTAGGGTTTAGGGTTTAGAGTTTAGATCTTAGGGTTTAGAGTTTATGGTTTAGGATTTAGGTTTAGGGATTAGGGATTAGGATTTAGTGTTTTGGGTTTACTGTTTAGGGTTTAGGGTCTAGGTTTTATGGTTTATGGGTTGTTAGTGTTTAGGGTTTTGGGTTTAGGGTTTAGGGTTTAGGGTTTAAGGTTTGGTTTAGGGTTTAAGGTTTAGGTTTTAGGGTTTAGGGTATAGGGTATAAGTTTATAGTTTAGGATTTAGAGTTTAGGGATTAGGCTTTAGGGTTCACGATATAAGGCTTAGGGTTTTAAATTTAGGGTTTAGGGTTAAGTGTTTAGAGTTTAGTGTTTATGGTGAATAATTTATGGTTTAGGGTTTAGGGTTTAAGGTTTTGGATTTAGGGTTTCGTATTGAAGGTTTAGGTTTTAGGGTTTAGTACTTAAGGTTTAGGTTAATGGTTAGGGTTTAGGTTTTATAGTTTGGATTTAGGGTTTAAGGTTTAGGTTTAGGGTTTATGGTTTAGGGTTAAGGGTTTAGGGTTGAGAGTTTAGGATTTAGGATTTAGGGTTTAGTGTTTAGATTTTAGGATTTATGATTTAGGGTTAAGGTTTTAGGTTTTAGGTTGTTGCATTTAGGGTTTTGGGTTTAGAGTTTAGGGTTTAGGCTATAGGTTAGGTTTAGGGTTGTAACGACTCGGAAAATGATAGGTTAAGCAAGAGCCTATGACTTTGTGTTGACTTTATAATGAGGTTCTATGAGGGGTTTTTATGTAATTTTGTTTTAATTGTGTTACATCCGACAATTTAAAATGATTATGAAGAAGCTTGAAATTGGAAGTAGTCATTTTTGGAAAAAGTTCAGAACCTGGAAATTTGGTCAAGTGTGGGAAATCAGTGAGTTTTTGGCCAACTTTGAGTAGTCATAACTCCTAGCTCAGGATGATCCAGGAGTAGTTCCAGTTATGTTTGGAAAGCCCTTGGAACGGTCTTTCCAACGCCACCGAGTTTGCTCGATTCCGAGTTCGTATAAGCGAGTTATGCCCTTTGAAAGTTGGGCAGTTAGCAAGGAGTCCGTCCGGAAATTTAAGGGCATTTTGGTCTTTTCACAAATCTTTTCTTTTGAGGTTATATTATTGTGTTAGGCTGATTGTGGATCATTTTTGTTCCATTTTAAAAGA
>JAJOOS010008631.1:0-17279 GCA_029582725.1 Solanum chiquidenum
AAAGATGGTTCACTCAGGATGTGCATTGACTATAGGCAGTTGAACAAAGTCACAATCAAGAATAAGTATCCCATCCCCAGGATTGATGACTTGTTTGACCAACTTCAGGGTGCTAGTCATTTCTCAAAGATAGACCTCAAATCAGGTTATCATCAGCTCAAGGTCAGAGATAGTGACATTTCAAAGAAAGCCTTCAGAACTCGGTATGGTCATTATGAATTAGTAGTTATGTCATTTGGATTAACCAATGCTCCTGCAACTTTCATGTATTTGATGAACAGAGTGGTCAATCAGTATTTGGTCTTGTTCGTTAACATCTTTATTGATGATATCCTCATTTACTCTAGGAATGAGGAAGAACATGCAAGTCATTTGAGACTTGTTCTGCAAATTCACAAAGATCTCCAGTTATTCACCAAATTTAATAAGTGTGAGTTTTGGTTACAATTAGTTTCTTTCCTTGGGCATATTGTATCAAGCGAAGGGATCCGGGTGGATTCCCAGAAAATAGAAGCAGTGAAACAATGGCCGAGACCTACCTCTCCTGCATATATCAGAAGTTTCTTGGGTCTAGCAGCTTATTACAGAAGGTTCGTGGAAGGATTTTTATCCATAGCCTCACTATTGACTAGGTTGACTCAGAAGATGGTCAAGTTCTAGTGGTCAGATAATTGTGAGAAAAGCTTCGCAGAATTGAAAACTAGGTTGACTACAACTCCTATTTTGACTCTACCTGAGGGTTCAGACGGTTATGTGATTTATTGTGATACATCAAGGGTCGGCCTAGGCTATGCGTTAATGCAGTGAGGTTAAGGTTATAGCCTATGCTTCTAGACAACTTAAGGTGCATGAGAAGAATTATCCGACCTATGACCTCGAGCTTAGAGATGTGGTGTTTGCACTCAAGATTTGGAGACACTACTTGTATGGTGTTCATGTAGACATGTTCACATACCATAAGAGCCTTCAGTATGTGTTCACCCAGAAAGAGTTGAATCTTCGCCACAGAAGATGGCTTGAGTTCCTCAAGGATTATGACATGAGTGTGCATTACCATTCTGGTAAGGCAAATGTAGTAGCAGATGCCCTTAGCAGACTATCTATGGGTAGTGTAGCACATGTTGAGGAAGAAAGAAAAGAGCTAGCAAAGGATGTTCATAGGCTTGCTCGTTTAGGAGTTCGTCTTATGAGCATATCAGATGGTGGTGTGACAGTTCAAAATGGATTAGAATCTTCATTGGTAGTAGAGGTTAAGGAAAAGCAAGACAGTGATCCGATATTGCTTGAACTCAAGAGTGCAGTCCATCAACAGAGAGTTAAGGTATTCTCCCAAGGGGAAATGGTGTGCTTCGCTACCAGGGTTGATGACATGTTCCTAATGTGGGCGAGTTGAGACAGCAGATTTTTGCAGAAGCCCATAACTCCAAGTATTCTATTCATCTAGGCACCACTAAGATGTACCGTGATCTGCGGGAAGTCTTTTGGTGGAATGGCATGAAGAGGGATATAGAAGATTTTGTGGCTAAGTGCCCCAATTGTCAGCAAGTGAAGGTAGAACATCATAAACTAAGGGGTATGACTCAAGAGATCGACATTCCTACTTGGAAGTTGGAAGTTATCAACATGGATTTCATTACAGGTTTACCTCGTACTCACAGACAACATGACTCCATTTGGGTGATAGTTGACAGAGTCACTAAGTCTTCTTGCTTTTTGGCAGTCAAGACTACAGATTCGGCAGAGGACTAGGCCAAGCTTTACATTAATGAGATAGTAAAGTTGCATGGGGTTCCTTTGTCTATCATCCCAGATAGAGGTCCTCAATTTACCTCTCATTTCTGGAAGTCATTTCAAAAAGGTCTTGGTACTCAAGTTAATCTTAGCACAACATATCATCAACAGACGGATAGTCAGGCACGTACCATTCAGATCTTAGAGAACATGTTGAGAGCTTGTGTGATCGACTTCAACGGTCGTTAAGATGATCACCTTCCTCTTATAGACTTCACCTACAATAATAGCTACCATTCCAACATTGAGATGGCCACTTATAAGGCATAGTATGGGCGTAGATGCAGATCTCCTGTTGGTTGGTTTGAAGTAGGTGAAGCAGCCTTGATAGGGCCAGATTCAGTCCATTATGCTATGGAGAAAGTACAACTCATTAGAGATAGACTTAAGGCAGCCCAGAGTCGCCAGAAGTCTTATACAACTGTAAGGAGAATGGAACTAGAGTTCCAAGTTGAAAATTGGGTATTATTGAAAGTGTCGTCTATGAAAGGGGTGATGAGATTTGGCAAGAAAGGAAAGCTCAGTCCCAGATATGCAGGACCTCACAAGATTCTAAAAAGGATTGGTAAAGTGGCTTATGAGTTATAGTTGCCAGCAGAATTAGCAGCAGAGCATCCAATCCTTCACATCTTACTATTGAAGAAGTGTGTGGGTGATCCAGCATTCGTAGTGCCATTAGAGAGTATGACTGTGAAAGATAGTCTTTCTTATGAGGATGTACCAGTTTAGATTCTTGATTGCTAGGTTAGAAGGTTGAGAAACAAAGAAGTCGCTTCAGTCAAGGTTTTGTGAAGGAGTCAGTCCGTAGAGGAAGTTAATTGGGAAGAAAAAGCAGCCATGAAGTGCAAGTATCCTCACCTCTTTCCTTCTGATTCCACTCCAGCTTGAGGTAATAGTTCCTCTTCAGTTTTTCAGTCATTCATGCATAGAATCAGTCTTAGTATCATGTTTCTTCAGTTTGTACTTGCATTTTCAGCGTATTTGCATGTTTTTGGAACTTAGTTCAGTCAGAAATCAGCTTCCAGTGTTTAGTGATAGGGTTGCAGCTCATCCCCTCTATTTCAGTTAGTTTAGACTTCATTCGAGGATGAATGATCCCAAGGGGGAGATATTGTAACACCTTGAAAATCAGACCTAGAAAAAATTATAGAATTTCACTTGAACTAGTGAACCACGGTAGGGTTCACGAACCGTGATAGAGTCCACGGTCCGTTGACCTGCTCGTGGTCAGGACTTGGGCTTCACCAGACCAGACATCAGACCACGGTCACCTTCACAGTCCGTGGTCTTGATGACGGGCCGTGGTGTCTCTCATGGAGTCTAACCAGTAGACCCCCTAGACTAGCCTTCAGACCCCCAAGCCTAAGTGAGGACCACGAGGACCTTCACGGTCTGTGGTCCTCTACATGGCGCGTGGTAGGTTCCGTAAAGGCCAGCCAGTAGGCCCCTAGCCCTAAGCCTCCAGACCTCAGCCCAAGTGAGGACCACGAGGAACTTCACTGTCTGTGGTCCTCCACACGGGTCGTGGTAGGGGTTCGTGGATCACACCCCAGAACCCCGCAGCTCCTGGACTAAGACCACAAAAAACTTCATGGTCTGTGGTCCCTTTCACGATCCGTGGAAATGGCAGTTGTCAGCGCTATCTACAACTTAAGTCAGGGGTCTTTTGGTCTTTTCCTATTTCATTTGACCCCTAAAATACGTCGTTTTAACCCTAAACTACATGATTTTGATCAGTTTTAGCCTAGAAACATAACTAGAACTTACCTAAGTCAGATCATTAATCAAAACTTTGAAAATTAGAAGTGAAAGAGGAGAAAAGGTCGAGCAACCCTAGTTCAAGAACGCAACAAGTTTCCTCCAGTTCCAGCCTTGAAATCGAAGGATTTCTCAGTGGAATTCGTCACCATGTATGTGGGATTTCACTAGTGGGTTCCTTTCACCCATTAGGTCCCTAGAATTCAGTCAGATTCTTGATTCCCTATTATTAACTAAACGTAGGGTTTCTAGAACTTCAGCAGATTATCATGAATTAGTTATTTATATGTTCCAAATCAGATTATCATGTTATTGCTTTGTTTCCTGCATGAGTTTCAAAACCGTAGCTTGGTAGTTCTTTAGTTCTTGAATTACACATACTAGGTCAGATATTTCAATATTTCAAATATACGTGCCTCAATTTTCGAATGCATTACTTTCAGTATATTAATGTTAATTCTCAGTTCGTATGTCAATTTTGAGCTATCCAGTATATTACAGAAATTCAGTCATAATGTTTTAATCATTAATCTATTGGGAGTAGCATAATATCGAGTTGGACTAGGGTCAATCACCCATATAGTCCCAGAACTATGAGCCACATAGGTTGTAAGTCCCGTATGTGGGCATCATTGTAGTGATCACGCCAGCATACCTCTACACATTTGGTCGGGTGTATTGGGTCCTCTCGATGGGGCGTATATATTGGGTTCCACATTTAGCTCATGTGGTTTTATTATCGGTTATTGTAGCTCCCACAGTTCAGTCAAACTCCATTGCATTGACCACATTTCAGTATAGTCAGTATTCAGTCTCAGCATGTTATCATTTGGTCATTGCATTCAGTTAGCTCAGTATTCAGTATCTATATCATGTTTAGATTATACTCTTGCTTTATTGCTTGTTCAGTTATATGTTTATTTCAGTTTTACTTTATCCTGCATGCTCAATACCTTTCAATTACTGACACATACTCTGCGCTACACCTTCCTGTGATCTAGGTTCAGATTCTCAGCATCGAGATCACGCTTAGATTTGTTCCCGATCTCCAGTTCAGCATCATCAGTGGTGAGTCCCCATTCTTCGAGGACAATAGTCATGTTATCTTTCAGTTTCATTGTTTTAGTTTCAGTTTTGCTAGACTTAGCTGGGGCATGTCCCAGCACTTCTAGTCAGTTAGAGGCTATTTTCAGACATAGTTAGATTCAACTTAGTATTTATGTTTGATGTTTCTTTTGTATTAAACTCTCAGATTTGATATTCAGTTTTAGTATATGGGTATTCCCCATCATTTCAGATTTATTTATGATTAGCTTCCGCATCAGTTTTATTTCCCAGTTTATCTTTAGTATGCTCATGATTATGCCAGTAGGGTTAGCTTGGGGTCACTTGTGATCCGGTCCAGTGTCCGCATCTCAGAGGTAGCTCGGGGTGTGACATATGCTGCGAGAGGTGTCTTATACCATGTCCGAGTATAGGAAATCCTCAACTAAGTGGATCCACTATGTTAAGCTAAAAAGTAATAACGAATCATCTAAAAAGTTTGCCTTTTACCCCTGTTGGCATACATGGTTTATGGGGGCAGTGAGTTTACGGAAGACTCCCCCATATCGGTGCTCAATACTACTCCCAATAATATATATTCATGCTCATATGTTCAAAAAAACATAACTCTTCCTCTAGTTTGAGATAATTGTTCAAACTACCCTCTTAAAAGAGGTAACATCTCTTGAAATAACTTTTGAACTCATAACTCATTTAGAAATCTCGGTTTCTCTTTTATCAATGTAAAAATTGATGCGCTTGAAATATATAGTCCCCTATACTCATACTTGAAAACTCTTTCTCAAAAACATTTCAAAATCATATTATAATATGATCATTGATGACTCGGGAAGTCATACTACATAAACATTGATGGTATATGTAGATATCATACTTCTTAAACATTGATGACATACTCTATTGTCATACTAATCACGTTTTAGAATCGTTTTTCTCAAAATGTATCTTTACTTTCTCAAAAACTCAATTTTAAAATTCAATTTTTTGCTTTTAAAAAAACTTCTCAAAATTTATAACTCAATTCATAGGGTTCATGTGGAATTATGGACATGAACGACTCAACTCAGGGATCTTAATAACAATATGGAAACTCAGTACACAGAACTCGAGAACTCAAGAACTCAAGAACTCGAAACTAAACAATACTACTCATCTCATGAATACTTAATTCATAAGGTTCATGTTGAAATATAGATATGAACTAATCAACTCAAGAATCTTAATAAATAACATATAGCAATTAAATAATTAGGAATAGAATTTCAAAAGGAATCAAGAACTCAAGAACTCAAAATCAACTTATCTCAAGAATACTCAAATCTAGGGATAGAATCCCAAATTACTCTTTTACTGATTTGAAAGTAGATGTAGAGCGTGAGGACGAACTAGTACAACACTACGATAGCCTTACATACCTAGAAGAACAAGGTTCTTGAAGAATCATGAAAAAGAACTTGATTAAAATCCTTGAAACCCTAGCTTGAAGGAGAACAATCAAGAAAACCTTTCTTGAGATTCTTGAATTAGTTTCTTGAAATCTCTATGGCCAAGAATTATGACTTTCATTAGTGATTCATAATTGTATGAAGGAATTTTAGCTAGAAAGAATAGAATTCTTGGAGAAAGGTTTACCTTGAAGATTAATCTTGAAATAGATGGAAACAATCTTAAATGGAGTCTTCTACTTTGATTTTTCTTTAGGGTTTGAGAGAGAAGAGAATGATGAATTAAGAGATGAAAATATAATTTTTTAGGTCTATAGTTAAGAAATTTGTTTAGGGTTTTCTTAGAGGTAAAAAGACAAAAATGACCCTTTTTAATAAGTTCCCTTCGGCTAATTCGTCACTACATTGTATCTGGTTACTAAAAGGGGTCATAACGTTTTACTCAAAACTCAAATTGTTGTGAAATTGGTGGCGTTGGAAAGAAAATTCAAATACCTTTAATTAGATAGGTTATGATCTATGTAACTCTTTATATTCTAATAGATATGGTCATTTGAAGTTGATCCAAAGAGAATCTTACATCAAAAGTACTTAATCGGTAAGGAAACTTTCAACTCTACTTTGTGCTAGGAGTTTCTAGTGACCTTAATTGATATCCAAAATCATTCCCATACTAAAGAATTTACCTTTACATATATGGGAAATTTAAGAATCACCTAGTACTATCTTATTAACAAATGAAGAATGGTTTGGATCTTAACTTAGAAAAAATTTGGGTGTTACATGAGTTGTGAGTGGGAGACTTTCTCATACTATTTAACCACAATTTTACTTCCGCCAATTCTTTTTCTAGTAAGTGATGAGTCTGCAAATTGGACTCATTTAGGGCTATATTTTAATAGAAATTGTGTCCTCAAATGCTAATTTTATCTCAATATTTGATGAAAACCCTTAAGTTTCAGGTATTTGAAGTTTGAAGGAAAGCATGGACACTACTTTGCATAAAGGAACAAAAAGGCTGAAAAGAACAATAAATTGAAGGCCTGAGGATCGCCGAGTCCACTTGGCGAATCGCCGAAGGGTCTCACTTCGCCTTTTGTTCCAGTGTGCTGAGCCCTGAAGGAAAGAATCAAGTGGGCGGAAAAGGGAGCAGTCGGCGCATCGCTGAGAAGGTCTGCGAAGTAGTACTATGTCGCCCAATGACCCAGAGCACGATGATGCCGAAGGATGGTGCAAGACGGTGATGAACTACACAAAAGGGTGAATCACTGAATTGATCGGTGATTCCGACTAATATCGCCGAGTTATCTGCCGCAACACAGATTTTTGAAAACTTTAAATACTCATTGAGAGTTATAGATTAGTATCAGATTTTAGTATCATATTTTTATTCGGAGATTTTAGTATCATATTTTTATTATCAAATTTAGTACTATTTTATCTTTACTCTCAAGTTTGTAAGGGTTTGAAGACTTAAAGAAGAAATGGGTTTTACCTCTTTCAATTTGGAAGTGGGTCTCTTGGATTGTTCTTTCTTTGCTCAAATCAAGACGTATTTCTCTATACCCATCTGATTTCAACATCATTGAAGGTATAAATTTCTATCTCTTGATGAGTGGCTAAAAACCCCATTCTTGGGGTGTGATTTAGCAAATATTTGTTGATATTATTGTTGGATCTTGCTTGCTGATAGGTTAGATGTATTTTAATGGTGATTTCACCTAGTGGTTGTGGTTTAATTTAATGGGTTTGTAGTTGAAAATACAAAGCCACCCATGTGTTTTCGGCTTGCCCGAGAGGGAGGCTGCGAAACCAAGACCACTAGACAGATGGCCTAAGGAGTGGGTCGACATGAGGTTCAGCCCGGGAGGGTGAACCCTAGTCCCATATCCTAACACTCAGCTCGAGATAGAAAGGCGTAGGCTGGTCTTAATGCGGCAAATGGGTGTCCGAGAGAAATACATTTGAAACGGGGTAAGTTGCCCAAGAGGGAACTTATTTCCACTTAAATTTTAGCCTAGTCACTATTATCTTGCAAATTTCCTAACGAAATCATGTACCTAACCATTTATCTCAACTTGTATTGATGTCACACCCCAAGAACTCTTCCTCATACTTGATTTCTTTGTTATTTTTGTTGTTTTTACTTATTAGTGACAAAACCCCCATTGTTATTTGACACTTTTGTGTCCCCCTTTAATTTATAATGTTTTTAATCGTTAATGTCTTTAGATATGACTAGTTAGAGCTAAATTTATTATTCTATTAATTCTCAAAACCGCTCCCTTGGGACACGACCCCAACCCTTGGTTGGGTTACTATACTATCACACGATCGTAGACACTCGTACTGGAAGTTGTATCGTTGATTACCTGAATAGAAATTCTAAACATCAGTAAGCCACTTCAATTTGACTTGCTTATAGAAGCATTTCCCAACCCTTCTTTCCTTGTGTAATTTTGTTATATTCATCAATAACTTTCTGCAATTTGTCAGTGACCATATCCAAATAGTTTTGTAAGTCATTACAATTTGAACAATTAAAAGGCCTTACTTCACTTGATTCCCTTAGTTCCATGAAACATATGTTGGCAGTTTCATTAGGATCATCTTCATATGTTTCTCCTTGACTCCATGCTTTGAGACGGTTTGTTTCTTCTTTTTCGTTCTGGACAATTTTGTTTGATATGTCCTGGCCATCCACAGTAGTAGCACCAATCATCATTCTTTTAATATTCTTTGTTCTTAAAGTCTTGTTGAGGCCTTTGCCTTCTTTGTTTGAGCATTTTTCTAACTCCTCGATTTATGAAGGGCATTCCTTCACTTTGATTTTCATCGACTTCTTTCTCGATTTCAAATGTCCCAGCTATAAAGGAGACAATTTTCTTTTTTTATCATCTTTGTTGTATTTGTTAATATGATTTTGTTCATAGGCCATCAAATTTCCACGAAGTTCATCGTAGGTCATTTGTTGCAGATCTCCATCTTCAAGAATATCAAATTTAGTTTCCTAAGCCTTGTGGAGACTTTTGAGAAGTTTTCTAACTTGTAATCCTTTAGAGTACACCATTCCCAGAGATTTGAGTTCACAAATTATTTTGCTAAATCTTGAGAACATGTCTTCTACATTTTCATTTTCTACCATTTTGAATAATTCTTATTCATTTATCAATGAACTGATCCAAGCCTATCTTACTTTTGTGGTTCCTTCATAAGATACTTCGAGTTTATCCCACGTTTCTTTTGCAGTTTGACATGTTGATATCTTGTCGTATTCTGCTCCACTACGTGCACAGTATAACAAGCTTATAGCTCTAGAATTAGTTTGAATTACCTCTTGTTGTTTCTTTGTGATGTCAAAAGATTCTGGATCAAAAGGTTTGTCAGTTACATCTTTTCCTGTGAGTCCGGGAATAGGCTTTGGATCCTTCTTGATAACAATCCATGTTTGGAGATCGTTTGAGAAAACAAAGATTCTAAATATATTTTTCCTGTGAGAGTAGTGTTGGCCATTGAAGTACGCAGGTTGACTTGAGGAGTGTCCATCATAAACAAGAGCACTAGGAATTTAATAGTTTGCCATAGATCTTTGATCACGTGTGGTTAAACACTTTATAAGTGAGACTTGCTCTGATACCAATTAAAATTCAAGAGAGGGTGAATTAAAAATTCCTTCAGTCAACTTTATGTGTGGGAAAGTTGACACACCTGCAGATTAGTATAACAGTATAAGGTACGAGTAAATGCAGTAAGTAAAAGACTCGAAGAGTTTTTATATTGTTTCGAAACACTGATATGGTGCCAACTTCCATTCCCCTTGGGTTACAAGAATTTCCTTAAGATCTTGTTGAGAACTTGGGTGTTACAAAGTGTTACAAATAAGAGTCATGTCTGATATTAAAATCAGATCTTCTACTTTAACACAACCTTTACCTGTATAACCTACACTCAAATCCTTTTTTTCTCTTATCTTGTTTCAATTGTATACTCACGAGAATACAATGTCTTTATGAAAGACAATAGAAGATAATATTACAAGTTCAAGTGAAGTGCATACTTCACAAGTAAGGCTAGGAGAGGATTATATAGTGTTTAAGGTCTGCTATTTTTAAGGAATAACCCAAGGGTATTTCATATCAAGGATCTTAGTTGAGTCCTTGATTTCGGTTGATTGATTCATGTCCATATTAGTTATGTGCATGAGCAAAGCGATTCCTTCCTTCTTTGGAGATCTTCTTGTAATCTTGATTCTCTTCCTTCTCTTGAAGATCTTCATGTGATCTTTCTACTTTGCTGATTTGATTATTTATCTTCCAGATCCTAGCCAGACGCTAGGATTGTGGTGAACTTGATTTTGTATCCCCGGAATGGTGGTTTTCCTTTCTTGTGTTGCTTCAGTAAGTCCTTATTGATTTCTTCCTTTCTGGTAGTACTTTGACGTCCTTTCTCTTTGAATTACTTGCCTGTGATTTATAAGCATATGGGATGAGTATTTCATTATCAAAAGTTATCGATTATATGAGCCTATCAACAGGGTCATTGTACGACCTATCATATACAATATTCCAATCTTTAGCTTCCCGACAGGGACTCACAGTCCATATATCAATCGCATGATCTCAAATCTCATCAATTTGCCACCTAGCTCGTGGTTAAGGATATAAGTAAGGTGTCAAACTTTCTTTCTCAAAATTAGTATTTCTCCACTTTCTCATATTCTCATGAATGATGAAATGCTAAATGAGGATGAATGCATCACAACACATACAACACAAAGGCTTAATCAATTCATTAAAGATTTATATAGCATAAAGTTCCCAAACTCAACAAGTCGTGAAACATAGTGGATGAATCCATTTAAAATCAGTCTTTATCATTTAAGAAAAAACATTTCTTTCATTTTAATATATTTCAAAAATCAATTCAATCCCCTAAATTGGGAATCTTAATGATAAATATAAGGATATGTCACACAGCCTCTAACTCGGGCAATTACTTAAATATCACATGTTCTTAGCAACAGTTATAACTATCACACAAGCCTACACACAGGCTAAGCATCACAAATAGGCATCACACGAACCAAACAATAAGGTCAATACTTTTCAACCTCTAAAATTCATACTATAATTCATTTAACAATTGAATTCCTAAGAAAGATCACATACTCATATCAGTCTAAAAGAGGGAAAACCAAACCTACCTAGAAGGCCAAAACTTCACTCGAACAACTCTAACGGAGGACTTCCTCAACCACACGATCACCAAAATGATCCCCAACTATCAAGAACGGATATAATCAAAAAGAGTTCAATGATACCTATATTGATGTGATTAGGAACTGGGGGTTAAATAGTCAAAAATTTACTTTATAAATCAAAAGGGTAAAATCAGATTTTTAGTTAAAAATCAAGTTTTACAAATCTTTAACTTGATGCTCTGATACCAAGTTTGTCACACCCCGAGGCTACACCCTAGACACAACACAGGACCTAGGATCACGAGTGACCCCAAGCTAACCTTGAGTCGGGCATATCACAAGCATACTAAAATACAACTAAGTAATCGGAAGCATAACTGTGAAGTGAGTCACAACTAAAAGAACTTCAAGTGAGAATATAACTAAATATCAATGGGGAACAACCCAAAACAACTGAATACTGATTCTATATCTGAAAGCCTCTAATACTGATGAGATGTTGGTATAAGTCCCCAGCTAACTCTAAAAATACTAAAAGACCGATAATAATCTAACTTAACCAAAAGCATAAGTAAACATCCTCGAACTATAGGGACTCACCAGTGAAGTTGCTAAATATGGAATGGAAGCTGAACTAAGTGTGATGTGGATGCTAAGCGCATGAACCTGCATCATACAACAATGTAGCGCAAAAGTATGCGTCAGTACTTTAAATGTACCGAGCATGTAGGATATAGACACTAAGTTGAAAAATATAAAATGAACATAGAAATAGGTTGTATTGAAGTATAACTAAAAACTGAGGTAGATGTAATGACCAAATATTAATCATGAATATAACATGTTGAACTGAATACTGTAGTGAATGTTGATAATATGGTCAATGCAATAAGAGTATGACTATGGGAGCTACTATTAACCGACATAAACCACGTGAGCTAAACATGGAGTCTGATGTATATGCCGCATCGAGAGGATCCAATATACCTTGTCAGGGGTATAGAGGCATGATTGTGGCATGATCACTAAAAACTAATGCCCAACAAAAGGGACTTTTGAACCTACGTTGGCATGTAGTTTTGGGACTTTGAGGGTACGATGAACCCTAGTCCAACTCGTTGCTAAGTCTACTCCCAACTGAATATGTATAGCTAAAATGAACTGAAATACTGAGTAGCTCAAGATACTAACATACTATTTGAGAATGCGACATAAATATATTGAAAGATATGGCATTCGAATTATGAAGCATGATATTCTGACGAAACTGACTAGCAAGTATAATTCATGAAGTACTACTAATTAATACAAGCTAAGGTTCTGAGTTCTATACATGGGACTATGCAAATTTTCCAAGAAACATGTTATTTAGATTGTGGAAACTATAGCAGCTAAAATCACAATAAATCTCCAAGGTTTTTGGAAACCCTAGGTCTGAACAATTTATGAGAAATTGAAGAACTGACTGAATTATAGGGACCTATTGGGTGAAAGGAACCCACTAGTGAAATCCCACATACTTGGTGAAGAAAACTACGAAAAACTCTTTTGGATTTTAGGGCTGAACTTGAATAAGACCTCTGCTTGTTCTTGGGAGAACTACCGCCTCTTTTCTCTTCTTTTCGTTCTAAGTTTTGATGATTTTAGGAGAATGAGGGTTCTAAGTAGTTTATGTCTATATTATTAGGCTTAGACTATGTATAGCGACGTAGTTTAGGAATCGAATGACATAGTTTAAGTGCCCAATGCATAGGGGAAAATACCAATACGACCCTGACTTAAAAGCTGACAAAGAGACTTTAAGAGAGGGTAGACAGGCCGTCTAGAGCATCACAACCCATTTAGTGGGTCGTGGTGCTTGCCCTGCCCGTCAGGGCTTTACGAAAACAAACATAACTTTTTACTCCAGGCTCGGAATAAGGCAAACTAAGTAGCGTTGGAAAGAGAATTCCATTATATTTAATTTAATAGGTAATGGGTCACTTAATTCATTTTATGCTGAAATATATGATCATTTCAAGTTGATCCAAACCTCAAAGTCTGGCAAGCCCCTTTCACGTGCGACTTCACGGCTCGTGTGAAGCTCTACGGGCCGTTTAGGTGACTGTGGTTCTTCACAGATGCTTGGGTATACTGGGCCTCTTCTCATGGGCAACTCTACGGCCCGTGTGAAGTTCCATGGCTCATCTAAGGGTCTGTGGTCCTTCACAGTGCCTTGGGTGGTCATGTGTCCCTTTCATGGGCCACTTAACGGCCCGTGTTAAGCTCCACGGACCATCTAGTTGTCCATTGTCTTTCATATTTTTCAGGGTGCACACCCACAAGTAGTGTGATGAGTCGTGGTCCTCTTCTCGGCCCATGGACCCCTCTGTTGTTTGCCTTTCTCTTTTGTTCAATCTTAGTTTAGATATTTGAGGTGTTACAAGGAGGAACTTCGCCACATGAACTTGTTCCTCGTTATTTATTGGAGTTATTGGAAAATTATAGGCTCCTTAATCGTATATGACTTTGATTCGATCAAATATCAAGTTTCGTACGGGGTTATGTGCTTATTTTTAGTCAAACTGAAGATTTACACTTACTGAAATACAACACCTAGTACTATGTTACTCAGTTGGAGATTCATTTGATTTGGAAGAATGTGTTGATGCAGACATACCCATAAGGACTTGGATAGGAAGAACTTGAGAAAATCATCTAGAGCTTGGTCTTGTAAAAAAACTAACATGATTTCCTTAATGATAGTCTAGCAGACTAATAATTGTATGTGTGATGGATTATACAATGAATATCTTCTAACTCAATATTGTACTATTACATGTACACACTCCAAACACATCTCAAACAATGTTTAGAAGGTCTGGAGATATTATCTCTACTCTCTTAGTAACTACATCAAACAAATTATTGAGGAAGACACAAAGGGGAAACCTGATTTCTCTGTGATACGCAAGTATGTACCATCATTTTCAATACATGTATTTCATGAGTATGTGTCAAACATAAGCACTAGTGAACCTGGTCCACCCTCCAAATCCAATTCTTTTAAAAAATCACCAAGAGACCTCTCTTTGACAATGACCATCCTTCAATCCCAAGCTACTCAAATGATGCAGACTTCAATCTTGAAGCCACCCTCACCTAATTTAGGAGGAACCTAGTCCTAGCTCTCACATTTGACCAAACTCACAAATTCCAAATTGAAATTCCATTTATTCCAAGTGTATAACCAGTTATCTCTCACAGGAACAATTCTCTTAGAAACAAACCACTACCAGTGCCTTTATTACTGATAAACCCATCTCTATTGCATCAAAATTTGATGGATCTCTTACCTATAGTTGGTATTCCTTCAATAATTGAGGGTGAAGCGTCATCAAGAAAAGGCTATCTAACAAAAGGACCATGGAAGAGTGAAAATTTTATGAAGTTGGACCAGAGTTAAAAAATTTGAAATTTTGATGCAGCTGAACCAAGTTCATAGAAAGAGAAATCCTTAAATTAATTGTTGTTGGTCCTAATGCTTCTAAATGCTCACTTAGTCTCCTTGGAACTGAAGATTCACGGCTGATGATGAACCTCATGACTTCTCTTGATGAAATATCATTTTTTTAAGAAAACTGATGATAATGAAGGAGAAGGTGGACAATGGACGTATTGAAAAACTATTAATGGCAATGAACATCCTCTTCCTCCCAATCCTTATTCTCCATTTTTTTTTCAGACTCTTTGATGTGTTTGTGTTTGTCTCATACTCGTGATATCATATGCTTTTGATTTAGGGCTCTAAGGACTTAAATTGGTATATGTTGCTTATTATGTTCTTCATTGAATATCTTGGTTGTGTATAAGATGGCTAATATCCTCTAATTAACTTACCTTATTGTTAGCAGAAGTGTACTATATAGTATTGCCCAAAAAAGAAATAAAAAAATAGCTGAAATAAAGGAGAAAAGAAGGAAAGAAATAAAAGAGTAAAAAAGAAAGAAATAAGGGAAAACTACATAAACTGTTAGGCAAAGTATTTACCAACATTTCACCCAGCCCAATATATTTATCCTAATTGGACCCACGACCCAAACTATTTACGCGACTACCCCCTTGTTCTATTAACTGAACCATTGTTTCTTCATCCTTGATATCATCAGAGTATATATATGTAGGTGTCATATACTATAATGGTATCAAGCAGTAATTGAGCAGTCTTTTCACTGAAACACTGCATGTTCCTCTTTGATACCATCAGAGTGTGTGTATATATATATACTTATATATATACTACCTTAAAATCATGAACTCCTAAATTGAATGTTAAATTACTATGATACCCCTAATTAAAAATACATCATTTATTTTATTTATTAATTTAATTATTTGTATTATATTAAAAGTAGATACCCTTTCATATTAAAGAGTTGTGACTTTTTTCAAAGGGTTGTGACTTTTCCAAAGGGTTGTGCCTTTTCCGATGAGTTGTGACTTTTGCAAAAGGTTATGACTTTTCCGATGAGCAGTGACTTTTTCGAAAAGTTGTAACTTTTTTGATAAGGCACAATTAACACCTATTCAAGCTACTATTTGTTAGCTATAAATAGAGGGCCTTCCTCTCACTTTTTAACTGCGATTTTTTAAAAAGTTTTCTACTCTTCTTCTTAAATAATCACAGAGTTATTTGCAATAGTTGATTAAGTTTAAAGTTCAACAAAATTCGAGGTGCCACATAAGAAAGAGTTGGTGAACAAATTGTACCAAATCATTCATAAATTCACACTCGTATTTTTTCTTACGATTTTCATGAGTTAACAGTGACGAAAAGTTGTGGAAAAGACAATAATAATAAACAACTATGAAAATAGTCACATGATTTGGGTAAGATATTTCTTCTTTGTTTTTTTTAATTACTTTTTACGCTCCAATGAAGGAGTTTCTTTCTAATTTTGCTAAAACAACGGGCATCAATGTAGTCTATTGAATCATTAGTTTTGATGTTAATTCACTATTTCAAAAATAGATTTTCTCTTTACTTATAATATGATAATATAGTCATGATAATAATTATTTTTTAATAGATATGTAAGTAAAAATGAACAGAGAAAGTAAAGTGGTGGTGACAAGAGATTTTAATCAAATGGAACACTATAGTGAATATAGCATGATCATATATTTTAGTCTTCCTTCTTCATTGGCTTTGTATCGTTCCATATATTTTTTTTAATATTTATATTAAGTATGAAATTTTTTAAGTATGAATTTTCTGTTATTTTGTGTTCATTTTAATTTGAGAAAATGGTATGTCACAAGATACACTCCTTGCTAGCTATATAAAATAGATAAAAACACAGTGTAAAATAATCTTAAATCAAATTAAAGATTCTATAAACAATCCTTTAAATTTTATTCATCTATTAATTTTTATTATTTAAAAAGTTTAATATTTTATATCACGATACAACTTCTATAAGATACTAGATACTTTCATTAGACAACAAGTAAAAGATAGATTGTGTATAAAGATAAAATATTGAAATATTTATGGTAATCTTTATTAGTGTCATGCACATGCTAAATTTTAAGTATGAATATTTAAGAGAAAAATTATACTTAAATGGTGTCCATAATTTATGTTCATAACCTCAAGAGGAAAGACTATTGGTGACATATTTTGTATTGATATTTTTTTAAATTTTGTTGGTTAGATTTGCTTACAAAATTTAATAAAGTAAAAAATAATACTACAAAGAAATGTCACTTTCTCCCCATAATTAAAATTTGAATGTCTTTGAAATGTTTCAATGATATCTGGTCATTTTTATCTCAAAATACAAGTAACTCTCTGACAATTTGTATTAATCATTTAAAAGCACTTGTCCTATGTTCTTTAAACTATAATTATTTACTATTTTTTTTTAATTTAGTAATATATATTCTATTTTACAACATCGTATACTATATATACATATACACATGCAACGCACGTGCCGTAAAACTAGTATATATATATATATACTAGTATATGGACA
>JAJOOS010008632.1:0-21127 GCA_029582725.1 Solanum chiquidenum
AACAAAGTGTTATGTTTGCAGGATGGACCCTCCTTGGGTAACCAAGGGCAGAGGTAGCGGAAATAACACAAGAGGAAGGGGAAGATCATCCCCAGGATCGTCATACAGATCCTTTTCTAACTCCCCAGTTATACAAAGAGGAAGAATGAGTTTGATAAACTCCAAAATCTCCCAAAGTGAGGTTTCATCTTCAGTACATCTGGAAGATATTCCAGAAAACAGTCTGTTATACACACAACTACATGCATATTTGTCTCAGAAGCAAAGTGATACTTTTGCATCTATAGCTAAAGAAGATATTGATGATACCAAATCTTATGAAAATTTATCAAAGAAAGAAATGATATTTCTTTTGGAAAACTCTGAAATTCAGAGAAAATAAGAACCCTGAAAGATATTCCAGCGATACCTAATCAACGAATTATATTTCCCGAGTGAGTCATACAAAACCCGATCTTATTATGAGACCATTTTGATAAACACCGGTAGTGTTGAATTTCAGCACTTTTCAGGCCACAACACCAATGAGAATGTTTATAACTTCTCCAAGATGATAATTAAACAGATTATATCTGTTGAAGATTGGGCTATCTCCACAATGAAAGAAAGGTAGATCAACCTAAACAAAGACCCTATGAGTTTTACCTACTAGGACTATATCATGCTTTTGATAAGGTCCTCTACTACAATAATGAGACACATAAACGTACGTGGTTTATAAAAATTCTGCAATGATATTTGCAGAACCAATACCTAATTGGTTTTGAATTGGTGGCCATACCACGGTCCAACTACAAAAAATTTGCCTGATCCATTTCTAAAATTATATAAAGAATGGGTTAAAGTTTCACTGGACCTAAACGAGTTATACCATACAGATCATATATGTTATATAGAAAAGATAGAATAAATTTATTTTTTCATGGAATTCTCTATCCCTTGGATTCATAAATGGACTCCGTAAGTGTGATTCACCGAGGAGCAAATTCCTTGTTTATACAGGACCTTTTATAATAATTTGTGGGATAAATTAATGAAAATAGATCCCAAAACAGAGTCTCTATATGGACAAAAACTATTGGATTTTATTGCAAAAAGGATCCAAGAATATTTTATTACTCCTCAAAAGGGGATAAGCTGATAGCTCGGTCAGACATATTGCCAGAAAAATCTCCATTCAAGATGGAAATAAAGAGGAGATGACCAATAGCTATATGGAAGAAGTCTAGAGGAATCTACTTCTCAATATTACTCAATATGAGAAATCAGATACTTCTATAAGAAGTGAGACAAGCGATGACGTCGCAGAAGATATTCAAGAGGCTCAACCTTGTGAGTCGAAAAAGCCTGCTTCAAAAGATACTCTAAGAAAGGCGGAAGATTTCCTCCCAAAATTAAAGGAAAAGGACAAGCTGTGAAGTATATCTCTACAGTAAAAGCCATCATCAACAGTAGATACACTGTTACTGTACATATGGGACCCACTGATAAGGGACCCATGATAACTGTACAAAGTGTTTTTTTCTATAAATAAGTTTATTTTTAGTCTGTTAGAAGGCCGGTGAGAAAAACACTCTCTCTCTCTAAATTGTAAAGTTCTCCATTTGTAAAGTTTGAGTTCACCGGATACTTACCAGAAGTAAATAAACTTGTAAAGTTTGCTCATAGGCCTTGGTGTCAGCCATCGTTATAAGGTATTATATTTTTCTGAATACATCTTTTAAGATTTCTCCGGTCTGAGTCGTTACTAAGTCCGGCTAAAGATTCATATCTATGTCGGATAGCTAACTTCTCTTTTTATATCTACCATGAAAGATCTAGACTTTATCAAAATATAAATAAATTTATATATGGTTTCTTGACTTGGTTCTGAGATGGTGGTACAGTTAGATTCGATACTATCGTTATTGGCTTTGTCTTTGTAACTTCGTCTAGCCAGTCGTGGTTCTAAGCCCGTTAATGAGTTGAAAAAAGGTTCCTATACCCGATTAGAACAACTAGACACATGGTCTTAATAACAATACATATTAAATCTTGCCAGGACCTTTGCTCGGGTAAAATGATTAGATCATTCCATACAGTCGTAAAATTATATTAAATTTATATATATTTTGATTCGAATTTATTTCTTGAATTCGGATGCTAATAAACTAGATTGAAGTTGACCGCGCAGATTACCGCCAGTCTTTAAAGATCTTGTATCTTGGTCTCAGAGCCTAGCTAGGAACTTTCATGGTAAATATGAGGTTGATGTGAAGTATACGACATAGATATGTTCTTTTCATCATGGATCTAGGATAAATGAGTACTAAAAGTACTAGATTGGAAGAGGTAGATATAACTCAGAACCTTGATTTGTTAAGAAAATGGACTATTCCAAAAATTGATATTAAAACCATTAATGATTATGGTTGGTTTGATAAAATTTCTCATAAAGAGTTAATAAAAACTACTGAGCAATCTTTGACGTTAGATTCGTCTGAACAGATTATTCGTTTATTAAATAAATCAGATATCGAATTATATAAAACTCAGTCTAATTTCCTGCATATTTGGCATGGTTCAAATTGTTTTTAAACTTTTAACTCTTAAAGGGTTACCTGAGACATTTTTAGCTGCTCTTCGTGATGCTAGAAATTTAAATTTTAGACAATCTTTGATGGGTTCAATTGAGTCCACGGTGGCATATGGCCCAATATATTTTAATACTCAGCCTAATTTGTAATTATCTTTAACTGATGCTAATATTCTTGATACTTCAAATTTGAATGTCAAAACGCATGGTTATAATTATGCACCTGGATCTGAATTAATATGTTTATCATATATAATTTATTTTAAATTGCTTACTACGTTAAACCAAAGATGTAGGTTATATAATACATCTGATCAGACTATTTTAGTAGAAACTAATTTTGCTAAATCTAAGGTCACAACTAGAAGACCTATAAAATGGGAAGAAATTAATGTTCCTACTACTTGCACTTTGGATTCGGTAATATCTCCTTGCCATATGACTAATGATGTCACTAATTCTGAGTATTCTCTTATTATTCAAAATCTTGATGGTAGGATTTGCATTCAGCTCGATGATAAGACTGCTTCATATAATCGACATTCATTTTCTGATAGAAGATTTCTTACCATTCAACATATTTTGCCCATTGAACCAGAGTATGGTCCAGCTCATAATCGTGTTGCTTCTTTACATACCATACCTTCTATTATATCTGCTTATCAAAATAAAATAAAAATTGATCCTCGTTTGAATATTGTTCAAGCTAATAATAATTCTTCTGATATTTCTGATAAGGATATTCCTTCTGTATCTTAAATAGATTTTAATCCTAATAATACTTAATGATGAATGTACACCAAATAGATTTTAGTCCAGGTTCACTGGCAAGAAAGTACATTCAGAATAAATTTTCAAGTGCTAAATGGAACCAGTTTAAAACATGGTTTTTTGACACTTATAGTGTTAATTATTTAAATAATATTTCTCAAAAAAATTATTAAACTTTTTCTTTACATAATCAAATTATGTATTTTGTAGCCTGGTTTATAACCACTTATTTACCTTAATTCAATAATGTTCTTGAACGATCTTATAAAGATGGATCTGATAATATTATTAAGGTTGTTTATCCACCTCAGTCATCTTTTATTTTACCAAATAATATTGGTATCACCTTTACTGCCTTTCAAAAATTTGTTGAAGAAGATGTTGCGCCAGTCAGCATTAATGAAATAAATAATTTAATTTCTCAAAATAATTATTTGGGACTTTATGTTAAAGTTTTGGGTGAACATATCAATTCTCTTGATTAAAAATTGGATGAATTAAATGCTTTGATAATTCAAATAAAAAATGATTTAAAGACTTCTGATACGGCTTCTACTTCTAAAGGTAATTCAGAAACTCAGATTATTTCTACTCATGTGCAAAGGACTCCTAAGATTCAGGATTTTAAATTTAAACCACTTTAAGATTTAGAAGAACTTCTTGATAAAAAATTATCTGAATTTGGTGAGCCTATTGATTTGTCAGATAATTTTGTAGATGAAATGGAAAAAACTTTTGATTTTAAAAATGATGTTTCTTTATCATGGATAAGCTTAGAGAAAGATCTCAGTTAAGAGACTTTTGTACCCAATTCGGTTTACCTGATACTTCGGCTAATAGCAAGAAGAAGAAACCTAGAGATTCTAGAGATTGTAGATACTCCAATCCTAATAAACCTTATAGGAAGAAGAGGTCTAGATATAGATCTAAGGAAGAACGCGACGCTAGAAAGGCCTTTCGTAAGTCTAATAGATTTACCAAGAATAGGTCCAAGCGAGAGCTCACAAAAATCAAGTGCTATAGATGTGGAAATTTTGGTCATATAGCACCGAATTGTAAGTTTGAAAACCTGAAATCCCTAGAACTTGATGAAGAAATTCATGATAAGGTTTATAGTTTCTTATACACTTCTGGTTCTGAGTCTGAGTCTGATTCTGATTCAGGTTCTGAAGAAGAGATTGATTTGCTTGATTTATCTGATAATAATCATCATGATAAAATGAATACTTAGAATGCTTGTCATGGTGATATTTGTTCTTGTGAAAATGATGAATTTTATAAATTGAAATCTCAATTTGAATATAAATACTATTACTTCTGATAATGTGATAGAACTGTTAAAAAAAGTTACTGATAATAATCTTCGTGAAAAAATTACTCAATTAGCTATTAATAATAATGCTAGTTCTAGTTTTTCAAAAAATTCTGAAAAGTAAAAGAATAATTTTGAATTAGAATATTTTGCACCTTATTCTTTGTCTGAAATTAATAACAGACTTAATAAACAAACTACTTTTACAAAAGATTCTTCTTTTGATGATTTGAAAAATGAAATTGAAAATTTGAAAAATGAGATTAAATCTCTTAAACAAAATCAGATGATTTGTGATCATAGACTTACTCAAATAGAAACAGCTAATAACAAAGGTAAAAACATTGTTGAAGAAAATACTCTTGCAAATCCTTTTAATCTTGATCCTAGACAAGGTGTGTTTTTAGGAGTGATAAAAATTGTTAGTGCTCATAAATGGTATGTTAAATGCACCATATTGATTGATAATAGTTTTTCGATAACTGATATTGCTATGATTGATAGTGGAGCCGATGTTAGTTGTATTTAAGAAGGTCTTGTACCTACTAAATATTTTGAAAAAACAACTCATATGGTTAAATTTGCTTCTGTACATGCTTTAGATATAAAGTATAAATTACATAATACTCGCATTTGCCAAAATAAAATTTACATTCCGCATTTCTTTTTCTTGGTTAAAAATCAGTTATACCCTCCAATTATACTTCGAACCCCTTTTATAAATGCTATTTATCCTTTTACTAGCATAAATGCTAAAGGTTTTTCTGCTACTTATGAAGACAAAATATTAGTTATACTTTTATCACTGACCCTATTTCTAGTAATATTAATGCTTTAATTAATATGAAACAAAAGCATGTTGATTCTCTGCAACTTGAATTGTTTAGTATAAATATATTTGATACTTTGAAATCCACCAAAGTACAAGAAAAAATTAAATTAATTTCTGAACAAATTACTGTTGATATTTGCGTTGATCATCCCAGTACTTTATGGAATCGAAAAAAACATATTGTTACACTTCCATATGAAGATGATTTCTCTGTGAATGATATTCCTACTAAATCTTGTCCTTGTTAGATGAATACTGAATTGGTAGAATTTTGCAAAAAAGAAATTGATAATTTGTTACAAAAGGGTTTGATAAAACCTTCAAAATCGCCTTGGTCTTGTACTGCAATTTATGTTAACAATGCTGCTGAAAGGGAACGAGGTGTCCCTAGATTGGTTATCAATTATAAACCTTTAAATAAATATTTAAAATGGATTAGGGTTGAGAACGGGAATTGAACTCTATGAGATCGAATCTCAAGGAAGAAGCGGGAAGGAAAGGTTGGTTGCACGTTTTCTGGGAGTAATGCCTCCTTTCTCTCTCCCCCAAGGACTCAGTCTCTCAGGTATCTATCAACATATCCTATTCCAAACAAAAGAGTTTTATTGTCTAGATTATATGATGCCAATATATTTTCAAAATTTGATTTAAAATCAGGATATTTGCAGATCCAAATATTTAAAGAACATGATTAAAGAATAGTTTTTAATGTCCCATTAGGACAATATGAATGAAATGTTATGCCATTCGGTTTGAAAAATACTCCATCTGAATTTCAGAAAATCATGAATGATATTTTCAACCCATATTTGGATTTTTTCATTGTTTATATTGATGATATTTTGGTATTCTCAAAAACGTTTGAAATGCATACTAAGCATCTAGACATCTTCAAGAAAATTGTTATACAAAATGATTTGGTAATTTGTAAACCAAAAATGAGTTTATTCCAAACTGATGTTTGATTTCTAGGACATCATATTTATCAAGGGAAAGTTACCCCGATTCAAAGATCAACCGACTTTGCATCAAAATTTCCTGCTGTTATCACTGATAGAACTCAATTGCAAAGATTTTTAGGGAGTTTAAATTTCATATCCCCCTTTTATAAAAATTTATCTCGTGATTTGGCCCCTTTATACGACAGGCTGAAAAAGGATCATAAATCACCTTGGACTGATAGTCATACCACTTTGGTAACAGATATTAAACTTCTTGTTCAATCTTTAACATGCTTAACTCTTGCTAATCCTTCTTGGCAAAAAGTTATTGAGAGAGATGCGTCTAATATTAGTTATGGTGGAATTTTAAAATAAATTAAACCCAACGATAAAAATGAATATTTGATCAGATTTCATTCTGGGAAATGGAGCGAGGCCCAGAAGAAATATGCTACGGTGGCTCACGAAATGTTAACCATCGTTAAATACATGTTAAAATTTCAGGATGATTTATACAATAAAAAGTTTTTGATAAAAACTGATGCTCATGAATCTGTGAAGTATATGTTAACAAAGACTTTAAACATGATACTTCAAAATTAATATTTGATAGGTGGCAGGCCCAGTTAGCTCCTTTTGATTTTGAAATCCAATATAAAAAGGGAAGTGATTACTCTCTTTCAGATTTTCTATCTAGAGAATATTTAACTTCATAATGAGTTTTTATACAACCTTCATTGATGAAAAAACTTTAGTTACTATTTTAAAGGTAATTCATCTTCATAGAGATTTACAGGAATTAATCTTATGTGAAATTATCAATGATATTATTAGAGAAAATTTCTCTATACATAATTTTGAAGAAATATCAATATCGATGAGGATAATTATTACAGTGACTACTATGATACATCCAAATAAAACAAAGTGTTAGGTTTGCAGGATGGACCCTCCTTGGATAACCAAGGGCAGAGGTAGCGGAAATAACACAAGAGGAAGGGGAAGATCATCCCCAGGATCGTCATACGGATCCTCTTCTAACTCCCCAGGTATAAAAAGAGGAAGAATGAGTTTGATAAACTCCAAAATCTCCCAAAGTGAGGCTTCATCTTCAGTACATCTGGAAGATATTCCAGAAAATAGTCCCTTATACACACAACTACAGGCATATTTGTCTTAGAAGCAAAGTGATACTTTTGCATCTATAGCTAAAGAAGATATTGATGATACCAAATCTTATGAAAAGTTATCAAAGAAAGAAATGATATTTCTTTTGGAAAACTCTGAAATTCAGAGAAAAGAAGAACCCTGGAAGATATTCCGGCGATACCTAATCAACGGATTATATTTTCCAGGTGAGTCATACAAAACCCGATCTTATTATGAGACCATTTTGATAAGCACCAGTAGCGTTGAATTTCAACACTTTTCAGGCTACAACACCAGTGAGAATGTTTATAACTTCTCCAAAATAATAATTAAACAGATTATATCTGTTGAAGATTGGGGTATCTCCACAATGAAAGAAAGGCAGATCGGCCTAAACAAAGTCTCTATGGGTTTCACCTACGTACTGGACTATATTCATGCTTTTGATAAAGTCCTCTTCTACAATAATGAGAGACATAAACATACGTGGCTTATAAACCAAGGTATAATATGCATAATTTGATTGTGTAAAACACAAGTTTCATAAAACTCTTGAGAAATATTATTTAAATCATTAGCACTATAAGTGCCAAAAAATCATGTTTTAAACTGGTTTCATTTATCACTTGAAAATTCATTCTGAATGTACTTTCTTAGCAGTGAACCTGGACTAAAATATATTTCACTACAAGAAAATAGAGATAGGACGATACTATATAAATGTCATATTAAGCTGTTTAAATGTCGTAAATTCACTTTCCGACATTTAGTTTACATTTACTTCAAATGTCGGAAATTTGAGTGTTGTAAATTATTCGACACTTAAGAAAATGTCGGTAATTATTAAGCGACATTTAGTTACGACATATACAAAAATATCGATAATAAATCAACGACATTTATTTATGACATGCACAAAAAATATCGAGAATAAATTAACATTTATTTACAACATATACCAAAAATGTCACTCAATTTCCAGACATTTAGGTTAATGACGGTATTAAATAAATGACATATTAAAATATTAGTTAAATTATTTGACATTTAGATTAATGTTGGTAAAAAAGTTTTTCTGACATTTATAAATGTCACGTTAAAATTTTGTAACATTTCAATTAGCGTTGATTCCAAATTTATTAAAATATTAATCTATTTAATTTTTGACATAACACAAATATTCATATTCAATTTGTATATTCATAAATGCCAAACTTTACAAACATAAAATATATGTGATGTAAACACATTTTAAATTGTAACTAAAGAAAAAAGTAATAATATTACAAGTACTTTGAACAAATTAACTAATAAATCAAAGAATTTATTATGTGTAAAAAAAAATTCAAATATATCCTGCTAAAAAATAAAAGAAGAACAATTCCAACATTTATCTAAATCAAGATTACTCTAATTCGAATTAATTCCTTAGCTTCTTGAATAATTTTCGCAACAAAACTTTACGGAATCATCTCTTCACAAGCCAAACATTTGTTGTAAATAATAGATCTTACTTTCTTCAAAAATCCTGCACAAAAAGTTCACATTAATAAAATTAGAACTATATAATATAATAAAAAAAAAGAGTGTCTAATGATTTGATTAAAATTTATATAACATTGTTTTTTGGCCAACTACCAAACTTTTTTTATTATGTTAACCTGGAAAAATATATAATTATTAGATTGTTAGTCGAAAAATTTATATAATTCAAAAGTTATAATATATAAATACATATACAAACACTAAAACTTTGATTAAGAAAAATTTAAAACCAAAAATTCAAAAAGCATAAAGAAAAGAAACTAGAAATCTTTTTTCTTTCTTTTCATTGTTTTCTGTAAGGATCAAGAACAATAATGAGTTCATCACATAAAAAAAAGGAAAGAATGAAGATTTATAGTTTAAAACTATTTTCTCATTTGGAAGTTGATGGGGAAATGGGAGAGGAGTATTGCGGCTCCTGTGGAAAAGAATGTAAATAGGGCAAGATTTTGGGGATCTTAATTGTCTTCCTTAATTTTATTGTTTTATAAATATCTTTTACTTTGTTTTACTTGAATTACAAATTCTATAAATGTAACTAATAATTATGGCTAAAACATTACCTATTATAAATAATATAAAAAACAAAATAAAATTACGTAGCTCTTCAATTTATATTTAAGCTTACAAGTAAGACTTATTTAATAGTTAATTAGTAAAAGACAGAGAGTTTATTATAATTATTTATATTATATTTTTTGCATCAAATTTTGTTTTCCAGAGTTAAATTCAAAGAGTGAGAAATTTCTAAACAAGATTTAGATTTTAATATTAGGTGCAAATGTCGATATTAGCAACTAAATATTTTTAACATTTGTGTCATAACTTTTTAACGTTATTTTACCAAATGCCATTGTTTTTACGATATTTGTATATAATGTTGTTATTTTTACGATATTTACATCAAATGTCATAATTTTTATGACATTTTGTCCAAATGTCATTAATTTTACGATATTTTACGTCAAATATAGTTGTTTATACGACATTGTATGGTAAATGTCATTGTTTATACGATATTTTATGGTAAATGTCGTAGTTTTTATGACATTTAAATTAAATATCATTATTTTTGTGACATTTTTTCATAATTGTCAAGAAAATCTCTATTTCTTGAAAGAATTAATCAAATGTCACTAAATAAATATCGTCATATCGCTACTTTCTTGTCGTGTTTGGTGTACATTCATCATTAAGTATTATTAGGATTAAAATCTATTTCAGATACAGAAGGAATATCCTTATCAGAAATATCAGAAGAATTATCATTAGCTTGAACAATATTCAAACGAGGATCAATTTTTATTTTATTTTGATCAGCAGATATAATAGAAGATATGGTATGTAAAGAAGCAGCACGATTATGAGCTGGACCATACACCGGTTCAATGGGAGAAATATGTTGAATGGTAAGTAATCTTCTATCAGAAAATGAATGTCGATTATATGGAGCAGTCTTATCATCGAACTGAATGCGAATCCTACCATCAGGATTTTGAGTAATATGAAAATACTCAGAATTAGTGACAACATTAGTCATCTGGCTAGGAGATATTACCGAATCCAAAGTCCACGTAGTAGGAAAATTAATTTCTTCCCATTTTATAGGTCTTCTAGTAGTGACCTTAGATTTAGCAAAAATTAGTTTCTACTAAAATAGTCTGATCAGATATATCATATAACTTACATCTTGGGTTTAACGTAGAAATCAATCTAAACTAAATTCTATATGATAAACATATTAATTCAGATCCAGGTGCATAATTATAATCATGTGTTTTGACATTTAAAGTTAAAGCATCAAGAATATTAGCATAAGTTAAAGATAACTGCAAATTAGGCTGAGTAGTAAAATATACTAGGCCATATGCCACCGTAGACTCAATTGAATCCATCAAAGTGTAACGACCCGAGAGCACCCCCTAGTCATTACCGGCGTACTCGACCTCGAAGAGGTCTTATACAAGCCCTTAGCATTCATCATGGCATATATCATAGAATAAAATCACGGAAAATTTAAAACTTTTACTTTGGAAGTTCAACTTCACTTCATATACAAAAAATTGAATATAACTTCACCACAATGTACCATCTAGACATAGAGGTATCGAAAATGGGACTTAGCCCTTACATCCATAAGAAGTCTTGAAATAGGAAAGTACAACAGTGTCTTTCAACATAAGCAAAGAACTAAACATAGAAGCTAGATCATATGGTCTTGTCCTCGGACTTGAGGACTCACCAACTTGGGGAAGCAACTCCAAGTGTCTTGAGAAGTAAGCTTGAATCCTCAACGGCCCAAACCTAAATGTTGGGGGAAAAAAGGAGAAAATATGGGTTAGTACAACACACGTACTAAGTATGGCTACTATGCATAAAAACCATTGAAAACATGCATAAAAGGACATTTTATTCAAAACATGCTTTTTACCAAGTAAATTCATTATGCACACAAAGTAAGCATCATAGTCCAAACCAACACAATATCATACCAACATATAGACAACACAAGCAATACTAGTGCAATGCAAAGAATAGAACCCCATAACCCTATTCAAAGCCAAGTATCACATTAAGCAACCTACTTCATGCATATATTCATTAGATCATAATCATAAGAGAACACTACTACAACCATCTCTTAGGATCCCACAAGTGCAATGTGCAAGAGAAGTCCTATACCCTCCCTTACACTATGTAGAAACCCTTAAGAAGCCCTAGTAAGAGTTCACACCTTTCATACCTTCATTTACTTTTTACATTAGGGAAATATCGCAATAACCGATATAGACCATGAGAGCAACATGAAATCTGGTGTTCTACTCCCACACCAAAAAGAGAGGGTTAACACTTGCCTAAGGTGTAACCATTCGTACATAGCTATCTAGGTGGATCCACTAAGTTAAATTCCTATGTGGGAACATAGTTAAGGGTCAAGGAGATTTCTTCTAGAAACCCTAACTTACTAAAAAGTGGGGGTTTCCATCTCATCAGACAACACATACCGTGGGTAATCCGGACTTGCTAAACGTGAGGAAACCCATGTAGGGAGCCGGACTTACTAAACGTGAGACCCCCATCTCATTTACATGCCCTTTCAGTGCTAAGCATCTAATTCCCTTTAGTAATCATCTTTAGTCATCACATAAGTTCACATTAGCCTTTACTAGACTCTTATGTAGATATCTCACCATAATAGCTCATATGTGTTCATAAGTGAGTAACAATCCTTTCACTTTAGAAACACTTAGCAAGTGAGTAAACCTTTCACTTTAAATTACACTATAATCATGAGAACTACCTTTCAATCATATAACAATCATACCATAACATACATACATACTTCATATCTAATTCAAGTGTAGAGGGTTAAGGATGAGGAAACTAGGTCATCAACACCACAACAACACATTAGGTATAGCATCATAACAATCTAAGTAATTTACCTTTCATAATTGAGTTCAAAGAAGAACCAACCTTCTTACCTTCTTGCCCTTCATTGAACATTCATACTTCAATTACCAAGCAATTCATAACCAATACATAATACAAGGTAATTCATGAAGCAATAACATAATCAACATCAATATAATCAATTGACATATTCCCTTCATAGCCTTCAAGGCTTCATTCAAAGACCTAACACAAACTAGGGTTAGAATTAGGAAAAGAAGGAGAAACATGGGTCTCATGGGGAATTCTTCAAGAAACCATCAATACAACATAAATTCATCCATAATTGTTCATATATCCTTAATCAGAGTCAGTTTATAACGTCAATTTCACTTTAGATAGAAGACCCACGTTTTTGGATTGAAACCTAGAAATTGGAGATTTTGAAATTCATCTTGAAGGGGCCTCTTGGGGAAAGGAATCCCAAGAGTGATAAGAAACCATACCTTATTGACGAATTAACCACGAAAATCCTAGTTGAAACCTGGAGAGTTGATCTTCTTCTTGAAGCTCCAGTCTTCTTCAATAGAGTTCTTGGGAAGAGAGAGAGTAGAGAGAAGGAGGAACTTTAGGTTTAGATCTTTGGGGTTTTTTTTTTGAGTGATAAAAGTGCGATAAATTGACTTAAAAATCATTATATACATGTCCCCTAAAGTACCTAAAATACCCCTCACTTAGTTGGACTCTTTAATGAAATAAAAGTTGATTTCTGAATTAATGAATTTTCGTCGGGGAACAAGTCCGTGACGCGGAGCTGTTCCCTGAAGATAATTGGAATTAAATTTCGAGACAGAAGAGTCCGCGACACGACTGCGTCGCGAACAAACTTTTTTCTCCTCAGGGGAGCAAGTGCGCGATGCGCCCTTGTTCCTTCCAAGATCAATTTGCAAGCTGCATTGGCAGCTTGATTGGCCAAGGTTAGGGTCCTCCTCGGGGCCCCTTAGGGTGGCTCCGGGGTGTCGTATTCGATTTTTTTGACCCTATAAACATATATTTACCTAATTTAAACCTTTTTACAAGATTAAACCATCATACGATACTCCCAAACCTGCCCAAAACCTAAGGACACGCTAGGACACATTCTTTTCTAGTTTCCGGACGTCTTGGTCGTTTCTTGACGTTTAGACTTTTACTCTTCCAAACTAAGTCAATTACATTAATTTAGGTTTAGAAACATCAATTTAACTATTTTAAGTCATTATTAATAAGGTGAGGCTCTAACTTAAGTCATAGAATTTTCGGGGTGTTACACAAAGATTGTCTAAAATTTAAATTTCTAGCATCATGAAGAGCAGCTAAAAATATCTCAGGCAACCTTTTAAGAGTTAAAGGTTTAGAAGCAATTTGAACCATGCCAATATGCAGGAAATTATACTGACTTTTATATAATTTGATATCTCATTTATTTAATAAATGAATAGTCAGTTCAGACGAATTTAGCGCCAAAGATTGCTCAGTAGTTTTTATTAACTATTTATGAGAAATTTTATAAAACCAACCATAATCATAAATGGTTTTAATATCAATTTTTGGAATAGTCCATTTGTTTAACAAATCAAGGTTTTGAGGTATATCAACCTCTTCCAATCTAGTACTTTTAGTATTCGTTTCTGCTAGATCCATGATTAAAAGAACATATCTATGTCATACACTTCACCACAATCTCATATTTACCATGAAAGTTCCTAGGCTCTAATACCAAGATACAGGATCTCTAAAGACTGGTGGTAATCCGCGTGGTCAACTTCAATCTAGTTTATTAGCATCCGAATTTAAGGAATAAATACGAATCGAAATATATACAAATTTAATATAGTTTTATGACTGTATGGAAGGATCTAATACTTTTACCTGAGCAAATGGACTGTCAAGATTTAATACATATTTATATTGAGCCCATGTGTCTAGTAGTTCTAACCGGGTATAGGCGCCCTTTTTCAACTCATTAACGGGCTTAGAACCACAGCTGGCTAGAGAGAGTCACAAAGACAAAGCCAATAACAATAGTATCGAATCTGCCTGGACCACCATCTCAGACTAAAAATAAACTTATTTATAGAAAAAAATATTTGTACAGTTACCGTGGGTCCCATATGTACAGTAACAGTGTATCTACTGTTGATCAATAGTGTATCTACTGTTGATGATGATTTTTACTGTAGAGATATACTTCACAGCTTGCCCTTTTCCATTAATTTTCGGAGGAAATCTTCTGCCTTTCTTAAAGTATCTTCTGAAGTAGATTTTTCTGACTCACAAGGTTGAGCCTCTTGAATATCTTATGCGACGTCATCGTTTGTCTCACTTCTCATAGAAGTGTCTGATTTCTCGTATTGAGTAATATTGAGAAGCAGATTCCTCTTGACTTCTTCCAGATAGTTATTGATCATCTTCTCTTTATTTCAATCTTGAATGGAGATTTTTCTGGCAATAAGCCTGACCGAGCTATCAACAATTATCCCCTTTTGAGGAGTAATACAATATTCTTAGATCCTTTTCGCAATAAGATCCAACAGTTCTTGTCCATATAGAGACTTTGTTTTGGGATTTTTTTTCATTAATTTGTCCCAAAAATTATTATAAAAGGTCCTGTATAAACAAGGAATTTGCTCCTCGGTGAATCCCACTTCCGGGGTCCATTTATGAATCCAAGGGCTAGAATTCAATGAAAAAATAAATTTGTTCTATCTTTTCTATATAACAGATATGATATGTATGGTATAACTCGTTTAGGTTTGGTTAAACTTTAACCCATTCTTTATATAATTTAAGAAATGGATCAGGCAAATTTTTTGTAGTTGGACTGTGGTATGACCACCAATTCAAAAACCAATTAGGGATTGGTTCTGCAAATACCTTTTCACAAATTTTTACAAACGACGTATGTTTATGTCTCTCATTATTGTAGTAGAGGACTTTATCAAAAAATATAATAATAATAATAATAATGAGATGGAGGTGAACTATTCGACATAGACATGATCTTGTCTCATGGATTTGGGAGAAACTTGTACTAAAAATACCTGACTTGAGGAGGTCGATGTACCTCAAAACCTTGATTTGTTAAACAAATGGACTATTCCTAAAGTCCCGATTAAATTTGTTTATGATTATGGTTGGTTTGATAAACTATCTTCTAAACAATTGATTAAAACTACTGAGCAATCTTTAGCTTTAAATTCGTCTGAACAGACTATTCGTTTGCTAAACGAGCGTGATGTTAATTTATATAAAAATCAATATACCTACCTGCATATTGGTATGGTGCAAATAGCTTTTAAGCCTCTAACCCTTAAAGGGTTACCTAAAACCTTTTTGGCAGCTTTAAGAGATGCTAGAAATTTAAATTTTAGACAGTCTCTTATGAGTTCGATTGAATTTACGGTGGCCTATGGTCCCGTATACTTTACTACTCAACCTAATTTACAGTTATCACTTACTGATGCTAATATACTTTATGCATTAACATTAAATGTTAAAACACATGGTTATAATTATGCGCCTGGTTCAGAACTCATTAGTTTATCTTATAGAATTTATTTTAAATTATTATCTACTCTAAATCCTCAATGTAAATTATGTGATACATCTGATCAAATTATTTTGGTGGAAACCAATTTTGCAAGGTCCAAGGTCACCACCAGAAGACCTATTAAGTGGGAAGAAATATATTTCCCAACTTCATGGACTCTAAATTCGGTTATAACCCCTAATCAGTTAACGGATGCGGTTACTAATTCTGATTTTTCTCATATATCTCAAAATCCCGATGGGAGGATTTGTATTCAGTTTTCTGATTATAGTTATACGCCTCATAGGCAGTCCTTTTCTAACAACAGGTTGATGTCTTCTGTGAATCACAGTTATAATAGACATTAATTATCAAGTCATAGACTTTTGCCTACTATTCATCATATTTCCCCTATTGAACCCATTTATGGTCCAGCCCGAGATCGTGCTGCTTCTTTACATACTGTTGCATCTGATAGCAACTCTGTGGTAGAGAAGGTAAATATCGACCCACGAACTAATATAGTTCACGTGAATGATGAAGTTTCTGATAAAGATATTCCTTCTGTTTCCGAAATGGAGTTTGACCCTAATGATTCTTAATGATTCCACACCAACTTGATTTTAGCCCAGGTTCTCTGGCAAGAAAACATATTCAAAAGGAATTTTTTGATGAAAAATGGAATCGATTTAAAATTTGGTTCTTTGATTCTTATAGTAAAGAAGATATGAATAATATATCTCAAGAGTTTTATGAAACTTGTGCTTTACATAATCAAATTATGTATTTTGTTCCTTGATTTATAACTACCTATTTACCGTTGTATATTAATGTTATTGAAAGGACTTATAAATATGGTAGTGGTAATTTTACAAAATCCATCTACCCTCCTCAGTCATCTTTTGTTTTACCAAATAATACAGGTATTACTTTCTTAGCATTTCAAAAATTCATTGAAGAAGATATTGCTTTTATCAGTATTACTAAAATCAATAAACTTATTACTCAAAATAATTATTTGAGTCTTTATGTTAAAGTTATGGGCGAGCATATTAACTCTCTTGATAAAAAACACTTGATTATTTAACTATTTTAATAAAAGATATAAAGGTTGATATAGCCAAAACAAGTCTTGCTTCTACTTTTGAAGAAAAACCCGAGGTCGTTCTTACTCATGTTCAAAGACCTCCTAAAATTCAAGATTTCAAATTTGGTTCTTTAAATAATTTGGAAGAACTTCTTGATAAAAAGTTTTCTGATTTAGATTTTAAAGAGCTTATTGATAAAAAGCTTTCTGGTTTAAAATTCAAGCCTATTGATTTATCACAAGATTTTGCTGATAAAATGGAAGCTCAGGTGATTATAAAAATCAGATTTCTTCAAAGTTTAATAAACTCAGGGGTTATCCCAAAATAAATATTGGTTATTCTACCAAACCTAGCATGAATACTTATTATTATCCCCAGCCTACTTCTCAAGATTTTCTAATTGAAGACGAGACTGGAATCAGACCAATACATCTTATAGTGGTTCCGAAATATATGAATGGAATCTCGACGGATTGACTGATAGGCAGTTAACTATTCTTTTTCATAGGATGCTTATATATGCAACTATCTGTAAAAGTATTAAAAAGACAGATAGAACGATTTGTAAGATGATCGTTGCGGGTTTTACGGGACAGTTTCAAGGTTGGTGGGATAATTATCTGAATATGGAAGAGAAGCTTCCATTATTAATGCGATAGCTACTGATGATGGTATTGATAATTTGGGCATGGCTCTAGTTAGGAACAGAGAAGACATTGTTTATACCCTTGTCCTCACCATTCTAGAACATTTTAATGGAAGATTTACCAATCAGCATGAGACTGTCTGTACTCTCCTTAACGGCCTAAAATGTCAGACCTTATGGCACTTCAGATGGTACAACGACACCTACCTTAGTAGGGTTATGGAATTACCCAAAAATAAAGTAGAATTTTGGAAAGCTAAGTTTATAGATGGCTTTCCCCCTTTATTTGCCGGAAGAGTTTGAAAAGCTCTAAGAGGTAGTCATGGTGAAATTCCTTATAAAGATTATACTTATGGAAAGATTATAGGAACCTGCACACAAGAAGGTTTGAACGTGTGCAACGAACTACAGATGGTTAGACAACTTAAGATGGATAATCTAAAGGAAAGGTCTCAATTGGGAGACTTTTGTACCCAGTTCGGTCTACCCGATCCTTCTGCTAAAAGCAGTAATAAGAATAAGTATTACAAGTCCTCCATAACCGAAGGTTCTCGCAAGAAAAGGAGATCTAGACGAAGGTCCAAAGAAGAACGCAAAGCTAGAAAAAGCTCCCATAAATCTCATAGATTTACCAAAGATCTTTCGGGAAAAGACCTTTCTAAAGTAAAATGTTACAAGTGTGGACAACTTGGTCATATTTCTCCTAATTGCAAGATGAATAAGTTAAAAACTTTGGAGCATGATGGAGAAACCTATGAGAAGGTTTATGGCTTGTTATACACCTCAGGTTCGGACGATGATTACGAATCCGATTCAGGTTCTGATATTGAATTACTTGATTTATTTGATAATGATAAAAATTGTGATAACCCTTGCACAACTTGTCAAGGTAATACTTGCAACTGTCAAGATGACGAAATTTATAAACTTCAATCTCAATTTCAAGATTTCAATATGAACACAATCACTTCTGATAATATGATTGAACTTTTAAAAGAAATTCCTGATAGTAAGCTTTGAGGAAAAATCATTAATTTGGCTACTTCTAACGAAGCTAGTTCAAGTTCTTCTAAACCTTTTGAAAACAAGAAGAATGATTTAAATGATTTTGAATACTCTGCTCCATACTCTTTAAAAGAGGTTGATGATCGTCTTATAAAAAGAAACAATTTTCCTGAAAAGGATTCTTGTTTCGATGATTTAAAAATTGAAGTTGAGAACTTGAAAAGAGAAATTAAATCTCTTAAGCAAAATCAATTGATTTGTGATCATAGAATTACTCAGATTGAGATGCATAATTCTGAAGACAGGTTTTCCAAAAACAAAGGTATTTCTGAAAATCATATTGAAAAAGAACCTATTAATTTTAACCCTAAACAAGATATGTTTTTGGGAATGATGCAAATTATTACTGCTCATAAATGGTATGTTAAATGTACTATTTGATTGATAACATCTTTTCGATTAATAACATTGCCATGATTGATAGCGGTGCAGATGTTAGCTGTATTCAAGAAGGCTTAGTGCCTATGAAATATTTTCAAGAAACTACTCATTTGGTCAAGTCTGCATTTAGATATAAAGTATAAATTTCCTAATGCAAAAATTTGCCATGATAAAGTCTGCATTCCTCATTTCTTCTTTCTACTAAAGAATCAATTATATCCTCCAATCTTACTTGGAACCCTATTTATAAATGTTATTTATCCTTTTACATGTATTAACTTAAAAGGATTTTCTGCCACTTATAAAGATAATAAAATAACTTATTCTGTTGTTACAGATCCGATAACCAGAGATATTAATGCTTTGATCAATATGAAGCAGAATCATATGGATTCTTTACAATTAGAATTATTCAGTATGAATATATTTGATTCTCTAAAATCTGCTAAAGTGAAGGAAAAAATTAAATTGATAGCTGAACATATTGCCGTTGATATTTGTGCAGATCACCCCAATGCTTTTTCGAATAGAAAAAAAGCATATTCTTACACTTACGTATGAAGAAGGATTTTCTGAGGATGATATCCCTACTGAATCTCGGCCCTGCCAAATGAATGTTGAGTTAGTAGAATTTTGCAAAAATGAGATTGATAATCTCTTACAAAAGGGTTTGATTAAACCTTCTAAATCTCCTTGGTCTTGCACAACCTTTTATGTTAATAATGATGCAGAAAGGGGACGAGGTGTCCCTAGGTAGGTTATTAATTATAAACATTTGAACAAGTGTTTGAAATGGATTAGGTATCTTATTCCAAACAAAAGAGATTTATTATCAAGATTATATCATGCCAATATATTTTCAAAATTTGATTTAAAATTAGGATATTCAAAAATCTAAATATTTAAAGAGCATTCTTATAGAGCAGCTTTTAATGTTCCATTTGGAAAATATGAATGGAATGCCATGCCCTTTGGATTGAAAAAAGCCCCTTCTAAATTTCAGAAAAGCATGAATGATATTTTCAAGGAAAAATTGTATATAATAGCAAACTATTAATTTAAATTAAATGCTATAAATATAGTTTAATTTAATTGTATTCCATAGCAAACTGTTGCTATTTCACCTCTCTCCTAGTGAATCTCGCTCGCCACTCTCGTTCTCTCCCTCGCCTCTCTCATTTTGTATACAAACGCAAGTGTATAAAGTGCGTTTGTGTTTGTATAAAGCGAGAGAAAATTGTATATATACATATATTTTCGTTCCCCTCTATCCCCTCTCCTAGATCTTGCTTGCCACTCTCTCAGATCTCGCTCTCTCACTCGCCTCTCTCACTTTATACAAAAAATGCAAATTGTATAAAATGTGTTTGTTTTTGTATAAAACGAGAGAAAATTGTATATATACATATATTTTCGTTCCCCTCTCTCCCCTCTCCCAGATCTTGCTTGCCACTCTCCCAGATCTCGCTCTCTCACTCGCCTCTCTCACTTTATACAAAAACGCAAATGTATAAAATGCGTGAAAATTGTTTATATACATATATTTTTGTTCCCCTCTCTCCCCTCTCCCAGATTTCGCTCGCCACTCTCTCATATCTCGCTCACTCACTCGCCTCTCTCACTTTATCCAATTGATCTTTTTGTATATGGCTACCAAAGAAGATTATACAACTACTTTCTTTTGTATTTGTATAGAGATATATACATATTTATGTTTTCTATGGATTGCAATTATGCAAACTTTGCTAAAGCATACAAATATGAATTTTGTGTTTGCTATATGCGAAAGTTGCTCTATTTTCAATCCACATATGGATTTTATTATTGTTTATATTTATGATATTTTAGTATTTTCTAA
>JAJOOS010008633.1:0-23751 GCA_029582725.1 Solanum chiquidenum
GTTCGAACGTCTAAAATAGAATAAATTGAAAAAGGAAATGTTTTATCTTTCAAAGTGAGACGTTTTGTGTGAATCTAAATTTGTGTTATAAGAGGATTCTAATTAAAATACCCTTAATTTTCTTTTCAGATTAACATAATTATCATGAGAATTAGCAAAAAAAAAACGTCAAGGGCAAATTTGAAAAAAGAATTAAATATTTTTTTGATTTTGTGAAACATTAATTATTTTAAACTACTATTTTTTGCGGCTAAAACACCAATTAATTTTTGGACCAATATGAGTATCAAATGTGTTAGCCAACCTAAAATACATAAATATGTTCCTTGAGTGTATATAAGTTGACACTTAAATTTGTTTAAAATTAAACGAGTAGACACACACGTCCTACGTGGCATAATAAATGTAGGACGTCACATTGGACATAAAACTATTGCGTAGGACGTCATATTGGACATAAAATTATTGCGTAGGACGTCACATAGGATGAATGTGTTTATATGTTCAATTATATATATATGTTTAAGTGCTTACTTCTGTACATTCAAAATTAGAGGACATAAATATCAATTGAGACCAAGTTAAAAGAGAAATGCCTATTATTATGCCGCCTAAACAGACCCTCTAGTTTTGAGTGACCATGCCTCTACGACACGTGTAACGAATTTTTTAAGTATATGATCCATTTTAATTATCAAATCTCAAAAGCCAATTTAAGACGTTGGGAAAAGAAGAGGAGACATAATGATTAAAAATTAACATTAGATTATAAGAAGGATTGGGACATTTTTTACTTAAAATAATTAATTGTCATTGTTTGTTTGTGTGTCATAATTAATTATGCACTTGGGATGGGGCGTGCTAAGACGCCTGCTTCCTTGCCATAATAATACTACACCAAACGTGCCATAGTGCACTATTTTGTGGAATTTGTGGTACATCCTAAGTAGCTAAAAAAAAAATGGGCTTAGCTTGCGTTTTCGGAATAGAACGAAGGAATGATTCAATCTTCTTTTATTTTAGAGTCGACGCTTTTTTTTCTGTCTTTTTATCTATACTTTCCATTTGGAGAAGTAACTTATAGAATAATTGAGTTTATTGTTGGGCTGGTTATTCAGAGCCAGCAATTGGCTGTTGGATTTCGTCTCACAACTAGAAGAAGATTGTTATTTATCAATACAAGCTTAAGTTTTATATGTCAAAAGTGTATAAATATTTCATGTTATTAAATTAGGTTATTTATTTGTAGGTTGGATAATGTAATACGACGTTTATTTAATATAAACCAATGAGGGGACTAAAATAATAGGTGACAAATTATCAGCATACATATTTTTTATTTGTATTGAAGATCTATCGATAATTTTTTTAAAAGATAAGGAACGAGGTTAATTCCAAGGTTTAAGGTTGAATTAATAGAAATGATCATAATTCCTAGCTAGTACCTTTCTAGTTAACATTTTCCAAGAAGGTAAATATAATTTATTTTTTTAAGAAGGTGTGTGCTTAATACCTTTCTAGCGAACAATATAATTTTTTAAATAATAGTAGTGTGTGTGTATATATAATATGTGGCTTAGAAAATAAGACTAGGTGGAACACATGTTTTTCAAATAATTTGAAACATGAAGGTCTATAAATTAGAATGATTTTAATAGTATTAGCGACTTCTCTTATGGTGGAATGATAAGATTAATATGATAAAAAAAACAGTTTTGTTAATATATTGAATTTGACGGTAATAATAATATGGTAAATATGAAAGTCTAATAATGCTTTATGCTTTAATAATGAATTAAATGATTCTTCTCAAGTAGTAGCAAAAGAGTTAATTAAGTATACCAAAGTTCTTGAAATAATATAAGTTGATTTATAAGAAAATTATTAATATCAATCAATAATGTTCGAAGATGATATTTTCATTGAGGCAATTTTTTATCAATAAATACTAAACTCGATTTTAAATAGAAATAGAACTCCCCAATCAATATGTGGGATCTCAATCAAACCATACCTACAAGTAGATATTTTTCATCACGAATTAATGAAAAATTTGTACCATAAAATATGAAACCATTTATCTATAACCAGGTTGTGCCACATGTCTACCACGTGTTCATTTTTTTAATAACACGAATATATTTTAGTTTTATTAATTATAATAAATTAATATAATTTGACGTAAAAATTTTTGGACCATATGTTGAAGCTCCCTTTTGAGCTGCTTAAGTTGCACACTTCCACGAAAAATGAAAAGGAAGAGTCGCATCAATAAACTTTAATAAACTAATAGATGTTGATAGTTAATTATTAAAAGTTACCGTGCGAAAAGAAATAGATTTTGATTTAATTTAATTTCAAAAGTCAATTCACAAGAAAAAAAATGTTCAAGATCATATAAAGAGATCATTCACTCCTTAAATAATTGATGTGAGACACTTAACACTTTATTTCATGTTTAGGATTGGACCTTTTAACATGGATAATTTTAATATAAGAACTCAACATCAAAAAATAAAAATTGAAATAAGTCATATTCCGACATCAAATTTAGAAATAGCGCATGAACAAAGAATTATCCAAACTAATACAAAGAAACCACACTTTCTTTTGGTTTCACCCGGTATTTGGAGTCCCAACTAAATCTGGATCGCGCACTGCATGGTCCATTCAGGGGCGCTCCCAACATGATTTTCTCCATAGTGAACCCGTGATCTCTGATTAAGAATGAAACAGTCTCACCACTACATCATAATCCATATTGGTGAGAAACCACACATCTAATATATCGTCGATGAGAAACTCTTGGCACCTCGCCCACCTTCCCCACCCCACAAAGAAAAAGGGGAGGAAAAAAAGGTTATAATCCACCAAGAAGAAGCTAAAGTCGTACCAAAATATATAAACGACATGACTAAACAACCATATACTATAAGACATTGCAAAATATATATATATGTAGTGCATCTTGTCTTTTCATCCATATAGTATTTTATATTATATATAAGATAAATTAAGAGAAACTTATTGGCCACTTAATCTGCCCGTCATGATGATGTTACATGATTAATTTCTAAAATTATCGAGTTAGTGTGGATCTTTAGATCAAGTGCAAAGCATGTAATAGATCTTGAGCAACTACTTTATATTCTTAAAGTAATTGAATTTTTTTTAAAAAAAAATTAATATATTATCCGTCTCTTAAACTTGTCAAGAAATTTTATTTGAATATCTCAATTTCTGATAAAAGTATTCCAAATTAAACTTCCTATTAAAACTTTCGGTTCAAATTTTAGATTATTTTTTTTTGCATGTGTTCTTATGCGTGTACAAAGTTAAGTCAACTCAAGTGCATCAAAATCAGTTACAACAAATAACAATGAGAACGTAACATAGCAAGTAACAACAAAATAGTGCAATAATTGAAATATCAAAACAAGAACTACACAATAATAGTAATATAACGACAATGACAAACACCAACCACCCTAAGCGAGACATCACTACACTAGCTATTTACTAATTTTATATCATAATACGTGTCTTCCACGTCTTTCTATCTAGATGCATGTACTCGGTAACCTAAAGTTGGGTCATATCCTGTCTTATCACCTTTTAATACTTCTTCGACCTACCTCTGCCCTTCTTTGTACCCTATATAATCAACCTCTCACATCTCCTTACTAATGTGCTCATATGTACATCTTCTCTTCACATGTCCAAACTATTTCAGTCTTAGCTTCCTCATCCTTTTCACATGTCCAAATCCTACTAACCATCAATATAAAAGAAGGTAAAGATTTGCCTTTTTAAGATAACATACTTAATTAAGGAGTCAATGAGGCAGACTTCTTATCTCAACCAAAAATATGAGTAATAAAATAGAGGTAAAAAGTCAATTGACATATGTGGGGCTATGACTATATCCTATGTGATCTTTTGATCATATAACTCAATGTGTGACTATTCTTTAAAGCTTAAAACGTCACTCAAGGTTTAAAAAAGGGGCAGCAATAGCTTTAGTCAGTTCTAGCCACTATAGGTTAATATTACAAAGTCAATTGTAAAAAGTGAAAAAGGAACTACCAACATTGCTTTTTTCCTTTTGTTTAATAGAGGTCGATCGGATAAAAAATATTTCAAACGTATTGAAAATAATTTAAAATTTTATATGCTCTTTCATCTATATATTGAATTGGTATAATTGCCCTTAATGTTAGTTTTCGAGTTAAAATGCTTCTCCTTTTAATGAAATTACGAAATGACACGTGAGACTTCATGTACATACGTAGCCCTAACTATTAATAAATCAACTTATTCGAGTAAACTCAAAATAATTAAAAATCATTTACTCGTATTGAGTTCATGGATGCTTCACATTTTTACGACTAAATGAATTCAAATTTTTCATTGGAAACTTGATTTTTTTGGTTAAAACTAATTTTAAACAAGTCCTAACCAATTCTAAATCTAGTTCAATTTAGCTTCTTCATCCATTATAATTTTTTCTTCTTCTATATATATTCACTAGATTTGATTGATATTGCAAAAAGTTTGGTAATTGGAAAATTGGCATGCATGATAGGCTGATTGATGCAATATCAAATCTTAACTTTTACACTATTCTTTTTACAGAGAGATGTGATGAAACAAAGAAAAAGCTATTTGACGTGATGCACAATTACTCCATTACATTTGTCAGAAAATCCTTTTTGAGTTGTCACACTATTTTTTTTTAAGGGATCATCAGTGGCAGAGCCAGAATTTTTAATAAGGAGGTTCAAAATCAGTAGAATAGACATACGAAGTAGCCGAAGGGGATTCGACATCTACTATATATACATAAAAAAATATTTTAACCATGTATAAATAATATAATTTTCCACCGAAGGAGGTTCGGATGAACCCCTTGTACTAAGGTGGCTCCGCCCCTAGGGATCATCGTTTGATTTGAAATAAAATTATCTGAATTATAATGCGATTGAACATCAAAATTATTTAGTAAATATATTTTATTAATAGGTATTTAGTTCATTGCATTAAATTGGACATATGAAGTACAATATAAAATAACATGATTCGAACATGAGGAGTACGTCATGCTAATGTGCCCTATGGATGATACTTATCTTTGAATTAAACGTTGATGAGCACATTAAACTTTAGTTTAAATGAGATAAACTTTTATATTTAATTTTAATATTATCTATGATTTTCAAAGCTATAATTAATCCTAGACTAGAAATTTGATTTGTTTGGGGTTAATTAAGTCAACTCTACTGAATGTAGTTGTCCAGAAAACTCAATTGTTAACATGTTACGTGTTAAGTTTTACTATAATTACTTAAAATGCGTATAGATAACATATTTTTTCGATTAGATACGTGACTTCAACGATCCTCATAGCTTGTTAATAGTTAATCATCAATATAATTTCATAAAAAAATTGGAAGATAGTTCGTTATTTTATCTCGATATTAGTAGTTTTGAAATTATTATTCCACATAAAGTATGATGTAAAACGAATACTACAATAATTATTATATAAAGTATCAACCTTCTTTAGATTGTTAAAATAACAATTGTACGAAAATTATTTTTTCTTTATCAACTAACCAAAAGACTCTTCCTAGTTATAGTTTTGTCATATTGTTGTAACCAGAAAACTTGTCCTTGAGTGAAAAAACAAAACATGCTGCTAAAACATTCAATGAAACTAACTTTATGACAAAGTATTTTCCTTACATAAATACTCTACTAAAAGAACATACACCTCGATACATAATGACTGAGTCAGAATTTTTATTAAAAATATTTGAAATATGAAAAAATAAATATACAAAAAGATTGAAGGAGATCCAAAACATGTATCTTTTATAAAAAGTGATTCAAATGAAATTGATTTCGACCTCGATGTAACATGATACTAATAAAAAAAAATTAGTACTAGACAGGCTGTTTTCATCTTTCACTCAAATTATATTTTTAATGTCTAGATTCACTTCTTTTCCCCCCACACACAATCATACCTCTAGTGGACAAGTCTTTCCATTTTCCATCACACTTCTTATTGCAATAACTACTATTTCTTGAAAAGATAACGTAAAGTGAACGTCTTCATCCTTTAATTCATCTAAAAAGTCATATACCCCTAAAAAAAAAAAAACTAGTACACTTTATAGATCATCGGGGCGGAGCTAGAGATCAAGGTGAAAGTATAGAATTTAATAATTTACATTTTATATGTGTTATGAAAAAATTCATTCAACCTATATAAATTACTCTCTCCTTTTTATTTTAATTGTTTTTATTTAGCTTTTTTTTTGTATATATTAATAAAAATAATACAATATATAATTTACTAAATTATTTTTGTTCATTAATTTTTTTTTTTAGAATTGAGGAGTATTAAAAATATTTATTTTTTAATGTTAAGAATGTAATTGAAAATAAGTATAACTTTAGTCTTGAATTATTAAAATAATATTTATTTATTTATTTAAAACATAGTTAAAATAGAATGAGAAAAGAAGTATTAATTTAAAATTTAATATTTCTCCGTCTCATTTTATTTGAAATCTTTTTTAGGCATACACAAAACTGTCATTTTATATAAAAACAAAATACTATCAAGTCAGAAATCACACTATTTGTCGTTATTATTGTTTCTTTCTCTTAAACCTTACAATATTTTTCGTATTAATTATTTTACTTTATTCATAGTTTCTTCTTCTACTATTACTTGAGTTTGATTCACTTGAAATGAAGGTCTTTCGGAAACAATCACAAGGTAGTGCTACGTACACTATATTCTCTCTGAATTTTATTTAGTGAAATTTCACTGAGTATGTTATTATTATATTATATCAAGTCAAATAGTGTCACATAAAATTAAACTGACAAAGTAACTTAAAAATAACTAAAATCTTAAACTCATAAACTTTAGATTCTGACTCCGAGTTATCGGCCCTTTCATTTCAATTTCGTATAACCTCGAACACCCAACCCCCATCTTCATTCTTTTACTACATATTCCATCTGTCACTCTTTCTTGTAAGTATTTCATTTTCCTCTTCTTATACCAAAACCACTATTTCACACCAAGCAAAAATCAAGAACTGAAAGCCATGAAAGAAAGAGGCAAAGCTGCAATGGAAACTGACACTTTCTCAGATTTCAATTACTCTGTTTCATCAGACATGCCTTGTAAGAAACACCCATCTTCATCTTCAATTGGTATCTGTTCTTATTGCCTTAAAGAGAAATTAGTCAATTTAGTTTGCTCAGAATGTGGTGAACAAAGACTCTCTTCTTGTTCTTGCTCTGATTCATCTGAAGTTGGAAGAATTGGAAGAATTTCATCTCTGTTAGAAAATGAGAAAAAACAGAGCATAAGAGGTGGAAAAACAGAGCAAGTCATTGTTCTAAGGAGAAGCAGTAGTAGTTGTGTTGAAATCAAGAAAAACAGCAATGGGTTTTGGAAAATCAAAAGATTTTTCAGTAAGAAGAAGAAAAAGGGTGTTGAAAATGGTAATGATTTGGATGAAAATAGTGATATTTGGGTTTCTGATGCAATGGCAGTTTCAAGATCAAGATCAGTTTGTAGTTTCAGAGGAGGTGGATTCAACGATACTGATGAAGGAAGTGATTACAGATTCTCAAGTGCTAAAATCTCCGATGTTACTGGTGGGATACTCATGGATTCTTCTGATGAACCAAGAAAAAGCGGATTTCGAAGCATATTTCCTGTTAAGGAAAGTGATTTTACTTCAATGGATGATTCGGCCTTCATCGACTTAAAATTGGATTTGTCACTCGAATCTAAATCAGATTACCCTGGTGTTACGAGGCTTAGTAATGCTTCAGATTATAATGGACGGGTTGGGTTGGATTTGAGCGGGTTGAAATCGGGATCAAGTAATAGGGCATTTGGGCATAGTGGTTCTTGTAGGATGACAAGGAGTGGTGGCAAAGGGAACAAAGTGTGGAAATGGATTTTTAAGCAAAGTTCAAGCAAATCTTGATAAACTATATATGCATGAAAATCATTTACATTCTCGATTTTGGTTTAAAAATCAAACTCACCCCTCAATTATGAACGATAGACATTCTCCGTCGCGGTCTCTATCTTAGCTAGTTTAGAGAGTTACTTTGAAAAGTAAATATAGAATTTCCTATGCTTTTTATCTTCTTAAATCTCATATGTATCCTTTTCCTCAACACATTGTGGTAGTGGATTAAGAAAAACAAATGAAGCAAAATAAATGGATCTTTTTATTTTTATTATTATTATACATGGAAGAAATTTCTTGCTCATTACCTTGATTAGACATTTATGTCTTATAGTATTGTATAAACTATGTTTGTTAACTAAATTTGTTTTAGGGTTGGTATGTTATTGATTTGACCTAAACTTAATTTTGGTACACATCAAGTTGTTTCATTTCGATAGATTGAGGAGCCATCAAATCACTTTTGATTTGTTTTTTAGAAAAATAATTTATAAAGTGAAAGCAATTTAGGTAGTTGTCCGACTATCTTATTGACACTTTTACTACCTAACAATGGGAACTAGTGTGAGTAGCTTATCGATGCTTTTTACTACCTAATAAAAAGGATGATATTTGTTGAGAGAAGTAAAATAAGGAGATAGATTATTATTGTCTTCAACTATCTTATGAGCGCTCTTTCTATCTTAAAGATAATTGATATTTGCTGAGAGAAGTAGTACGAGGAGCTACATTGTTATTTTCTTTGACTATCCTATTAATGCTCTTATTACCTAACAAAGAAGATGGTATTCATTGAGAGAAATAATATGAGGAGGTGGATTATTATCGTCTTCAACTATCTTATAATTTTTCACATATAATCTAGAATTTTTACATCACTAATCTTTCATTATTATTATGATCTAGAATAATTAATAAGAATTTTTGTCTTTTAAAAAATAATTATTATTTTGCTTTAATTATGATTGGTATTCATATTACAATATTTTTGTCGTATCACATTGTCAAGAGATTAATTAGACCAATTTGGATTAATTAAGTTGCACATGATCTTATTATAAACAATTTAATTGTTTTATCTAATAGACAAATTTTAGGCATAAAATATCTATTGAGAAGTGGATTAATTCATTTAGCTATAAATTAGGTAGTAAGATAAACATATGGCATGTATTTACTATACACTATTATAGTTTGGAATAATCAGCATTCACAACTATTGCTTTATGAATATAACTATGATAATGCCTTCTCTATCCTCTCTCCATCGTCTCTCTCTTCTCTCTTTTCTCTCTCTCTCGCCTCTCTACCCCTCTCTTTGCGGCCTCTCTCTCTCTCTCTCTCTATCTCTCTCTCCCTTTTTATCTCTCTGCAATATAAATACAAATGTTAACAGTCAATGATTTTCCTCTTTATCTCTCTGCAATACAAATACAAATGTTAACAGTCAATGATTTCAATACAAATGGTAACAGTCAATGGTATCAATACAAATGGTAACAACCAGAGATATAAATACATATGGTAGCACAAACACACAAGGTAACACATAAAATACAACACGCAAGGCAACAAATGAATACAAATACAATTTGTTACGAAGTGCAACAATGATACAATTGTATTTGTCAAAACAAATTGCATTTGTTAATGTACCGATACAATTGATTTGCATCAACGAATTGAATACAATAGTCTTTGATACAATTGTATTCATTGATACAAAACAATTGTATTCATGAAACATTTATCAATCAAAAACACAATTATCGATCATGTATAAAACTCAATTATATTTGTCTCTCCTCTCTCTCCCAGGTCTCCCTCACCTCTTGCCTTCTTCTGGTAGCTAGTTTTTTATACAAATCAATTGTATTAATAAAATAATTATCGATTAGATATATAAATTAATTGTATTCATGATACAATTATCATCAATCTCTCTCCTCTCTTGTCCGGATTTTGTTCACTTCTCTCGTACCTTTTCCAATATCGCTTGCCTCTCTCCTTCTTATAACATATAACTACAAATCGTAACTAAGCAAATTTTAACTAAGGAGTTTGATTATGTATCTAGTCTTAGTTGTTTTTGAAATTCCTCTTTATTAATTCCTTTGTTCAAGTCGGCTAGAAGTAACAAATGAATGAAACAAATTTGGGTCATTTCATTGTCATTTTCGAACAAGAAAAAGAACATGGGCGTACCCAACAATGGGCCGGTGGTCTGTATCTATACGCTAAATCAGTAAAAGGCCCAAATAATCTTTACATTTTTGTGGTTTTAAGTCAATTCAGAGAGGTTTGAGAGTCATTTTGGACGGGGTCATAATAGGTTAAGACAATAACCAAGTCAGACCTAATTCAATTCAAATTTAATTGGGTCAATACGAGTTAGGTAATGGGTCGGGTCAAGATTCAACCTAACCCAATTTTTACTAAGCTTAATTGTTTTATTTGTTCTTTTAAACTATTTTAGTTCCTAATAAAATTATTGTTTCTTTATTACGGCTATATATAACATAAAAAATTGAAAAAAAAAGTTTTTAAAATTTTCATGAGTTAATTCGGGTTACATATCAACCCAACTTTTAATGGTTGAGCTAACGAATGAGCGAGTTATTGATCCGCCCAAATTTAAATGGGTTGAACGGGTTGAGTTTGATTTTACCGCCCCTAATTTCAGCTTCTCACTCGCTTAACATAAAGTGAGAGGTACTTTCTCTATCACACGTATACATGTTCGAAGTGTCTAAATAGTCCATTAAGATAGGATTGGAGTGTCTAACTGAAATAAGCTTGAGTTGAAGTTGTAAAATGAAAAATAAGCCTAGACACTTAATCAATCAGACGTTGTTCCATCCTTCTTTCTTGATCTACACATTCACGCACTTTACAATTAAGGAATGACGGTTAAGAATCAAATTCAAAAAATATATTTATATATTTCGTCTTTACTAAAACTTTGTCTGAAGTAGACAATTCATTGTCCCCCCTTCAATTTTTTAATGTATATCCCATTTCTAGGAGGGGATGAATCTTGTAAAAACAACAACAATCTCTATTTTATTTTATTTTTGCTTTATTGGTTAACAAATCGAATTTCACATAATTAATTAAGCGATGGGGACACTTAAAATAGATCGCAATTGCGAGGTTTATGAGAGTCTACAGTACTTTATAATTGGTACTACCAAACTTAATAATTTAATTTGGTATTTTTCATCATGTTCCTTTCAACACTCATTTTATATGTAAAAATTTATTAAAATTATACTTAATAAATAATAGATGTAAATTCATAACATTAAAAATATAATAGATTCAAGATTAAGATTCGGAGCTTGTTTGGATTGACTTTCAGACTATAAATCAAAAGTTACATGTTAGAAATCATAATTTGTCGTGGTTTACTTATTTTTATGATTTGGACTTTAAACCAAGTTCTTAAAAACATTTTTTTTATTTTATCCGAATACTATAAAAATGCTTAATAATTATTTTGACTTAAAATATTTCAAATAAACCGATCCAAACAAGCTCCAAAAACTTCAAAGACCGAATCCATAAAACTAAAATTTTGAATCCGTGAATCAATCTATCGATGAGATACGCAATCACCCTGAACATTTTAAAACACTAAGGTCTAGTATCTAATTTGTGGTTTCCATGTCAACAATGTTCTAAGGTCTAAATTCATTAATACCTAAACCATTGGAAAAACATATGACGTAAAATAAATTCTTACTAAAATACTGAGATACTTTCTAATATTTTGTTTGAAAATATTACTTTTTTTTTCTCTTTTTCATTATTAATCCAATCAAAATATATGTAGAAATAATAAATACCGGACATTTTTAGTGAAAAACTTCAAATATTATTTTAGTAGTGATTACAATCAACTCTAATACATAGAAATACAACACAATCCAATAGAATCAAGCAGCGTTGATCTGACTTATCAATGGAATATATAATTTCACCACATAAGTTCAAGAAGCACTAACTAATATTCTTGATATCAAGTACTTCGTAAAAAAATAAAAAATTTTGTTTATTTTTTAAAAGTTTAGTCAAACAGACTATAAAACTCACTTGATCAGAACTATCGTAGCCACCATGAATCACGTTTATCCCTTAAGCTTAACTCATCGAACTTGAAAACCAACGCACATTTTCCAAGCTCGATCGCGGATGACTTCAACAAACCCCGGCAGAGTGGACATGTTACGTGCCCAAATCCAACCCATCGTTCCAAGCAAACTCTATGAAAGATGTGATTGCATGTTAATTCTTTTACCTCTTCACCTTCTTCAACTTGACTTAAACACACTACACATTTTACCTCTTGGCTTGTAATATTTCCATTTGAATGATTTGATTCATATCCCAAGTTCTCAAAAGGTAAATTGAACAATTTAGTCAAGAAGTGCCAATACCTTTTGATTTTTAGAGCAAATAGATATGCATATTCCATGATAGATTTTGGCAAGATTGTCAACAAATTGGAAGATATGTACTTGTAGAGTGGGCTACAAAAGAAAATTTGTATTGGTTTGTGCAAGCAATTAATGAGGGAAATGAAGAAGCAAAGTGAATTATAGTCTATATATATAAACAAAAATAAACAATTGTTGTTTAATTAATACACTCTTTAAATAGGAATATTCAATACCAAATCGAAACTAATAACCCGAACAAATAAAATTATATTGGTTTATCTATAATATAATGGGTCAGTGGTTTAACAGTTTCGGTAATTATATTGATTATTTTTTATTCTTATATTAGGTGATCGATTCTTAACGGTTTGAGATTTTTTTCTTAACGGGTTAGATAATCCGATAGTAAATTAATAAACTATATTTACGTCATTCGGTATATAAAGTTCTTGACTTACGGTCTAGTTTCATATTTCATTTCTGGCTGTCTCAAACTATTATGTATAAATATTCTTATAAGACTAGACTGTATAATTATCTTTTCATAGAATACTTTTCTTTCGTAACTCTTTTTTTTTGGACAAATTTTGGTATAACTTACATAATCACATAGTGTAAAGAGTAAATTACATCCTATCTCTATTCTTTTTCTAATTACAATAATCCCTTAAATTTGTACCTTCCGGATACATAAGTCACCATCCGAATACATTAATTCTTCATCCGGATACATAAGTCACCATCCGAATACATTAATTCTGATACAATTAAGAAGAATCCTTCTGTTGCGCTAAAAAAGGAACAAAATCTTTTCTGTTGCGCTTAAAAAGGAAAAGAAACGTAAAATTAAATATCAAATTCATAAATCACGCAATGCGTTGTGCAATGTATCATAAAAATTGAAATATACGAGTTAAAAAGATAAATATCATAATTTGATACATAATAAAGTAGTCAACACTATCACTGTTATGTATCATATATACCTATTATTGAAACTGATACATAATACTCCAATCATAGAACATTATAATTTATGTACCAAGATTATTATTGGATAATTTATACATATACATAACCTTCTAAGTTGGATAAGACTGAACAAACATTAAAGATTTTAGATTCATAACACACAATTGATTTGGTTGTCTATATAGCCTTTTAAATTTGAATAGAATTGAAGATACATTGTAGAACTTGATACATATAAATGATACATTAGGTAGTGTTTATGTATCAAGTACATTTATATTGAGCTAGATAAACACTACTCAAAGATTCAACAACATTGGGGTTATGTATCAATACCTTAAATGTGAACATGATACATTGTATAAAACAAATGTTACTGTAGCCGTGATGTATTGGAGTAGTGATAACACTAACAAAATCTAATTTAAAAATCAAAATAAATGAGAAACATTGAAAGTTTGCAAGTTTGATAGTGATGGTCGTGCAGATCCAACTTTTTCCTCTTTTTTTTTTTTGAGTTTTTCCAACTGTTGATTTAGAACTCGAGCATGCATCCTTTTTCGCTCTCAAATTTTTCACGATTAATGAGCTGTTTCGTTGTTTATATCTATTTTCATAAAAAATTTCATCATCAAAATCCATATGTATCAGAAAATTGTAGATGAAAAGATTAAAAAGATTTATTTTTTAAACGATAATTCAAGAACTGGAAAAAAAAAATGTTGAAGAAATAGTATTACCTCTTTAGGAACTAAAAATCGATGAACTTGAGAGAGAATAAATTTGAAATTCAAAAATGAAGTGATGAAGGCAACTGCTAATCTGTGAGAGTGATTTCAGGCGTGAAAATAGGAACAAAAATCGTTGGGTTAGAGGATTGTGAGTTATGTATCTGGAAAAGGAGAAAAGGAAAGGAAAATAGGAAATTTTGTAATATTTTGAAATGATAGGAAATTTTAGAGAATATGAAAAGAAATATTGTATAGTTAGGTAAATTTTCCTTTTTATTAATACAATTGAATGAAATTATAGTAAATTGCCCACTTATTGTTTAAATGGACTTTCTAATAGAAAAAAGAAAATTGGTAAAAAGACTAAAGCCCAAAAAAGCCCATCTGGCAGGCGCAGTCTATATTACTTATAAGCTAAGGGAAGGGTTTCGTGAATCCCTAGATTTCACACTTGTCCTCATTTTTTATTTTGGCCCTCCAACTTAGTATTGTTTCATTTTAATTCTTAAATTCCATTTTTTCTGTACCATTTAAATACTTATATTAATTTTTATGATTTATTTTTATATCTGTTCTTCAATTACAATTTCTTATTTTTAAAAAATAAGCGTATGCCTGTTAGTTTTTGTAAAAAAATCAAACATTCGCGAACGAATATAACATTTTTTAAACAATAATATCATTTTTTTATATTTCTCTGTATTTTTGCATGAAAATAAATTGACGAAAGTTCTTTGATTTTCTTTCTTAACCATTCAATTAAATTAAATAACACTACTTATTTTATTTTTTCTTATCATCTAGGCTATCTAAATTTAACGAAAATACTCACTTTTAATTTTTAATATAAATCAATACGAATAAAAAACTTATCTTCAAAATGACTCGACTGACTTTGTTAATAACACTACTAAACAAAGACTCTTGTTCATTGCTAATAACACTACTAAACAAAGACTCTTGTTCATTGCTAATAACACTACTAAATACTGTTAAAACTCGATTGACTTTGTTAGGTTGTCGATAATTTTAAAGAAAGAAAACCAACACAATTTCGTTGGTTATTTTTCACACAAAAATACATAACACTCTTAAAAAAAATTATTTAATTTTTTTAAAACTAAAATTAACTGACACATGCCGATTTAAAATAAGAAGTTACAATTGAAGAATATATATAAAAATAAATAAATTATAAAAATAGTATTTCGTGTTAAAATGATATATAAAAAATGAAATTTAAGGATTAAAATAAAATAAGACTAAAATAAAATGTCAAAATGAAAAATGTGAATAAGTTAGAGGGGGCGGTATATGTGTTTGGCCTTATTTGAATGATCATTCACTATTAATTAATAGCTTGTGAATGAACAAATTTACATATACCAGTGATATGAGGGCATTAAAATAAGAAAAATACGGCAATAAAGTGAATTTCACTTAATAAAGTCTCTTTCTCGTTTTTCTCTCTCTCTCTCTTATTTTTCCTTTCTCTCTCTCTACTCCTTCTCTTCTTCTACTTGATGGTCGGAGACAAGGGCGGACCTACATACACCCGACAATTTTTATATGTGTAGAAAGTCTATAAAAGATAGTATATGTAACTGTATCCTTGTTATTAAAAGTCGTCTTGTCATTATTAATCACTCGTTTTTGCCACCTCATCTGACCTCACCCTTAATCTTACCCTTGAGTCATTTTAAATGGTGCCCCTATCTTCAAATCTTGGTTTCGCCTCTAATCGGAGTCAGGCAACATATCTTGCCTCTTTAGTAATTTAGGATTGTGTCCTTAATTAGGTGTCGACGCTGGGGGAAGTGGGCAGCAAGGGAGTTCCTAGATTGTGAGTTGGTCTGGGAACATAGGGAAATTAATGGGAAAGTCGATCGAGTTAGTGAACATTATCAAGAAGAGGAAGATCAATGTAGCTTATACCAAGAAAATCAAATAAGTATAAACCAAGGCTAGTATTTAGACATGTTTTAAATTATGGTACTTAAAGGTTATGATGAGCTTGAGTCGAGTCACAAAAAGGGATATGACGAGCCCTTGAAAGTTGTGTAATTTCATGTGTGAAGCATAGTGAGAGTGATACATATGCACCACATGTAAGTTTTGGAATTGATTGTAGTTGATTGATTGATATATTTACTTGTCTAAAAAGTTTTATACTTAAGTTTCATGTCTGTTCAACTAATTATTGGCAAATTTGTCTAATATTTACCTTGTTCATAGGTCGACCTTCTTTCCATTTTTATTTTTTCTGAAATGTTCCTGTATACAGTAGGGACTAGGGGGTAGCTAAGAAATACACAATACCCTCAGCTTTTTTCCAAATAATCAAAAGCAAAATAAAGAAAATTACCAAATGACTAGATATTTTGTAAAATTAGGTCTTAGCTAGCCAAACTCACACCCCAAAAGTTAGCTCAAAGGAAAGAGGATTGTCCAAGTCTTTTAGGGAGTCCATTCATCTCATTAACCACTAATGTGAGACTTTTTTCATTCTTTAACATCACACATCACGCCCACTATTCAGCATCTGGTGCGTGGACAATTTTTTATTTTTGAGAGCCCAACATTAGGTGAGATGACTCTTACTCTGATACCATATTAAATTAGGTCTTAGGCATAGCTCACACCTCAAAAACTAGAATTCATAGGGCCTAATATTTTTGAAATTCATGGCGAGTTGTTCACGGAACGATGCTATTTAAATGCCAAGTCTGCATCATTTACAACCTTAGTTAAATTAGTATTATCAATCATTATACTACTGTTTTTCAGCAGTCTTATTCTTATCAATCATTATACTACTGTTTTTCAGCAGTCTTATTCTTATCAACTAAATCCAATGCATTTTTAGCCAATCCCATGACATTTTTCACCACGTCAGTCTTTAACAAAGTGCTAGCCTTTGCTTTCAAAACCACTACAACCTTCCTTTTACCCTTTTTTTTCAGGAATAAAAAGTCAAATGAAAAGTTGTAGTGGCCCTGAAAGCAAAGGCTAACACTTTGCAAAAGGCTGTCGTGGCAAAAAATACCAAGAGGTTGGCTAAGAATGTATTAAATTTAGGTGCCAAAAAAGATAAAGAATAAGGGATTAATGAAAAACAGTAGTATAAACGATGATAATTCTAATGTAACGAAGGTTGTAAATGATGCAGAATTGACGTTTCAATTGCATCGTTCCATGAACAGCTTGCCACGAATTTCAAAAAAACTTAGGCCCTATAAATCCTAGCTTTGGGGTGTGAGTTAGACCTAAAACCTAATTTAACACGTAACCTTCTCATAGAACCTCATATGTTCTTCTGAATAAGCTTGAAAACTTAACTCAACTTTTAGAAAGATAACCTAAACGTGAAGATGTTCATAACAAGTTTAAGGTGATTTACTTAGTTCCTATACTTGGTTCCTAGATAATTTATAAAAGAAGTATTTCAAAAATCAAGTGTTCTAATAGTTTAAATATTTAAGTTATATCTAAGAGTGTTGAAAATCGTGTGTTACTTTAAATATTTTTCATAATAAACTTTAGTGGGGAAAGAACGCTGATTACAAATAATAAAGGTCTCCCATAATATTTTTCACTCACACCACTGAAAGAAGAATAAGAATTTATACATATGGACGTACAAATAATCAACGAAGCCGATAAAAAGACATGTAGATGTCGAATACCCTATTTATTCGAACGAGTGTAATATCAAAATATTAGAATTATGTAAAAAATTGAGCTGAGATCCCAATGTCTTTCATAGAATGTCTTTCTAGCAAGAGAATAGCAAAATATCACATTTGACGTTTTACAAATTTTCCAAGAGTCGTGCTAAAATGAAGTACGAAACTTAGCCTTAACATACATTTCCAATGAACGCTCGAATGCCTGTAGTTTCTTCACGAAAGTTTTTCCTTATGTCCTAAGTTTCACAAATACTATGTATCCACAACTGGTACACACCTATAAACAATTCATAATTGAGCTTAAATCGGCATATTTTTCATATGGACCCAACTTGACGAAACGTCTATAGAACTTCGTAAAAACTATCATAAAAGAGTCTCGAGATGATTACCTTAGCAAACCAAGTGTAAACCTTGAAGAAAAATCAATAACTACCAATTTATATCTTCAAAAATTAGCTCCAAATGCAGCTAATAGAAGGGAAAACGATTGTCACGTGTAGAGATCAAGACCCCATCTTCTAAGCTAGACACCATCTTCTAAGCACTCCTCCATATCTGTATAATTTAGACTTCTAGCAAGCTACTACTTACGCAAACACTAGATCAAATGACAGAAATTTGATGATGTGTTGGATTCCACAAACCAATTTGTAGGCATGTTGCACTTAGGTGTTGGTTGAGGAAAAGTATCCTCATACACATCTAACTCTGGCTCAGAGTATCTTTTCCTTCTGCTATACTTCAACAAATAGCAGTCCTGCTGCGTATTGCAATATATCAGAACCGCATTACACAATAGCAAGACGAAGAGCTAAAGAAGTATGAACCGTTGTATTTCAGTTCTTCGTTTTGTTATTGTGTACATTTCTTAAAAGAAGTTACATTTCGAATTCATAAACTTTAAATTCTGACTCAGCCTCCGCTAGTATTGTATCCCTAAATCTTCAACAAGGTTAGTATGTCTCCACCATTGATGGTGTATTTGCATGTTGGCTTGAGTCATCCATTCCCACAATATCTATGTATTTAATATCAGTTTTGACATAATTAATAAAGTTGATGTCATGTATGATTAGAAGGTTACAAATTTGAGCTGTGAAAACAGTCTTTTGCAATTAGCAAAAATGCATGATAAGAGTAGTATAATAGATCCTTATAATACAGTCTTTTCTCAGAAAAAAACGCATTGCAAAAGTTTAGTAAATCGAATTATCATTTTTTTAATAGATCAAAATACGTAGACAACTCAAACTTTTCCTCAATCTTAATCTTGTTCCATTATAACCTTTCAGTCCTATTTTTCATGTAAGACCCTTCTCATTGTTGTAAACATTATAAATATCTATTAGTTTTAATTTAAGAATAATTTCTCTTTTTTTTTACAATTTTAACTTTTACATAACATATTTAAATTTTAAAATTATATTATATTTTAATACATGTTATATATCTTTAATTTAAAATTATAAATTATAAAAATAATTTTTCCTTTTTTAAACTCATGTCAAATTCAAATCAATAATTTGCTATATTATCCTTACAAACTGTAAAAAAGAAAATCATAAAATAGTAAAGGAACAGAACATGAAAAATACATGTCGTGGTTAGGGTCAATATTGGCGGCTTCGATGTTTCTACGTAGAATAGAACAAAAAGTCACGAGGATTATGTTTTTCTTTTTTTTTGTTTTCCACTGTGTATTCACGTTAAATTTGAGCTTCACTATTTTAAATTCACGTCGCATAATGCATACAATCCTTTTGGAAAAAAACATTTTTTTATCATGAACTTTTTCATTCAAATCAGGTGAATTTTGTGTCAAAACGAATTAAAAAAACAATATTATCATGTGCATAACAACATATATGTATATTTTTGGGTTATTATTTAAAGAAGCATATAGCAAATTTAAATCTTAAACACTATATTTTGACCTTTTCAAACTCTTTTAATGAAATCTTGAATCCATCACGACAAACACATCTATTTCTCACTAAAACTATGTAATTTCATTCCACTTTATCTATTTTGAATTTTCAATTAAACGCTTATTTAATTCATTATATTAAGATTACATATATTAATTATTAATAAATGAGCTTACTGACAAATTTAATTCATTGAGTAATTTATTTTAAGCTTATTAAGATACTTCATGTGTCAGGTTCATAAATTCACCAATGAATTTAACACAATGAAAACTTATAATCTTAGTAAAACACTTGTCATCAATTTCTATATTAAGAATTAGTTTCATCAACTAACTCATTATTTTATTATGTTATCATCATCCAATTTATCAGACAGATTGATCCACTTATCTTATACCTTTTAATCAAAATGATAATTAATCTATACAGCTCATGATAATGATTTGTATATCAAAGTACTTAAGAATATCAATATATTTGATAATTTAGAAAATATATTTTTGAATCAATCTAAAACAGCCATCTCTATACAATCTTGTTTGATACATACTATTAATTTAGCTAGAAAATTAACATCTAAGTGCATACAAAGAGAAACTAAGACACAATTATCCAAACTAATATCAACTTATATCATGCAAACTTTTTTTTCATCGTAGCCACCATTGATAACGATCTCTTGATATTCTTGTGAAGAAATCAAACAAGATAACTTCTTCATAAATATCAAAGAAAATATTATTAATAGATGACTTATTAATATTATTTCTACACAATGGACATGTCATGTGTCCATAACCAAACCATCTATCAAGGCAAACTCTATGAAAAAGATGATTGCATCTCAAATTTCTAACTTGTTCTCCTTCTTCTATTTCACATAAACAAACCGCACATTCTATTGATGATGATGATGATGAATCCAATTGATCCTCCTCGCGAAAAGACCTAACACAAAGCTCATCGCGAGAAGTTGATAGCTTGAAATTAAGGATGTTGGTGTTGTTATAATGAGGAAAAGATTGGAGGAGGAGGAAATCCCAAGTCCATTTTATGAATTGAATCAAGTTTTGTATCTTTGATAGTTGAAACATTTTGTGGTTTTAATTTTTTTAGGAGGAAGAAAGACTTGAGTTTATGTGAAAGGGAGCAAGAAGCTTTATATAGAGGATCCCAACTCCATATTTTTGTTTTTATGTGTTTTAGTTTGACCAATTCAAATTCTAAGTAGTAATGATTTTTTTTAAAATTTTGTTATCTTAAATTAAATAGGTATTTAATGTATGAAAATTTTATTTAAATTTTATGATCTTAAACATATTATGTGGAAGGATTAAAATTAAGAATTTGGTTTCTTTATCCAAATTAATGTGTCACTTTATTGTTTTTCAAGAATCAATTTGACATATCAACTTAGTATTTAATATTAAAGTTAGATATTCCAAATCTATATAAAAAATACTACAAATTACATTTTTTTTCTCTTGACTGGAAATTACATTTTATTACGTTAAGCGTTTAGATATATAATTTGAATTTTGAAAAATGAAAAGTATCTTAAGATAGATGAAATATTAAATATATAATAATATCTTTTAAAAATAAAATAAGACGCGTAACTTAAAATTGAGGGAATAATATGTGACTTATGATATCTTAGGGACCACAGCCTGAAAAAGAAAGTTTGAATATTTTAAGAATGTTTATTAAAATAAAAACGTTTCAAAATAACTATATACATAATATATGTAGCAAAACCACAATATTTTGGCCGGTTGATTTATTAGTGATGAGTTAAGCATAAAATTTTAACAAAAGTCTTTTAAAAATAAATATATAATTTAAATATGTAATAACATTTGTGTGCTTATAACGTTTAAGAAATTCGTAATTTTAAGGCATAATATATAAATACGTCAGTTAACTTAGCTTGAGCTGATATCTACGCCTTACAGCTTTGAATGTGTATAAATAAATATTTAAATTTGTATAAAATTAAATAAATAAATATACATCCTACATAGCGTTATTAGTTATATTTTAAAATTAGGTTTTGTATAACAAACTAAACAATATTTTTATAGAGAAAAGAGAGGGAAGAAATGTTTTTGTCCTTATCAATAAGTTTATTCACAAATTTAGGACGTTGTCCATACAAATTTGATTTGTACTCCCTTTGTTCACTTTTACTTATTGAATTTTTCAAAATTTAATTTGATGAATTTTCAAAGTTGAATTAGATTACATTAATTCAATATTTTAAACAAAAAATTTAGATATTCAAAAACCATACTAAAAGTACTATAAATTGCATTTTTTTTGCATATCAATATGATGAAAAAATACATCATATATAAAATATTAGTCAAAGCCATTATCGTTTGACTCCAAAAAAGAAAACTATGACAATTGAAAATGAACGGAGGAAATATTATGTTTTATTGTTGAGAAATTCGAATAACTTATTTAGAATGATAATAACATCTGAATCAAACGTTGTTGATGAAACATATGAAAAAGATATCAATATACTTGGTGTTTTTTCCCCTTTTTTTGCCTCATTCAAATCATCAAATGTTAGAGGTGCTCATTTTGTATTTTGCATATTATAGTAGTTAACCACCCATTTCATGATCATTGACAATGAAAGCTAGGCAAAAAATAGTCGATATACAGAGAATCTAAGAGGATTCTATATATTAATATATATATATATAAAAAGTTTGAACCCACTTAAGCTTGTTGTAACATAATTCATAAATTGGAGGATATATGCAAGTTTTATCCTCCATGTGATGAAAATCTACTATTGTACTTAGAGTTTGCTTTATACAAATGAAAAAGAAAAAGATTGATACTCCACTCAAGGTATGTAAAATTTACTATCTATCTATATATATATATATATATATATATATATAAGGTGCTCTTCAAATGTGTAAAATTTACTATATATACCATCCGTCAATAATTAGGGGTATCATTATTTTATTAGGTCAAATATGCCTTTATTATTTCTCGAAATTATATGATTAAGTAGTGTACCACTCCCTTCCTCCCTTCTCAAGCCTATTTAAATTGTAATATTTTTATTTGAACGTTGCCCCTTTCTTTTGAATTTCTCAAATCTTCTTAAATCTACGTAATAATAATAATAACAATAACATATTCAATGTTAATTTCATTAAAAAAAAATTAATTCAAATCTTCTAAAATTGTTTAAACCACACTAATAAATTTAATTCTACCATTTTACGAAAAAAATATAAAGATGAGTATACATGATAAATTTAATATGTTATATTAGAGAGTATATAATTAACAAGTACTTCTTTTATTTTGTTTCAATTTTTTTTTTATTTGTAACTTTTAATTCTAACATTCCACATGACATGTTTAAAACCACAAGACTAAATGATATTTTGGTATATTCTACGTATCTTTAGTTTAAAATTTTAACATTTAAAGCCTAAAGATTTTCTTTACGTTCTAAAAATTTATGTCAAATCAAAATCAAACAAATTAATTAAAACAGATGGAATAATAAATATGTATATATAATGTATCAAACAAATTAATTAAAACATATCATGAAGAATGCAATAATTAGAAAATTACTAAATATAAAAAAACTTGTTTAAATAAGGAAAATATGATTCTCAACTTTGCTATTTAGAGCGAATATGATTCTCAACTTTGCTATTTAGAGCGAATATGATTCTTAACTTTACTATTTAGAGTGAATATACCCCTAGTTAAAAAGATGATACATATATACCATTGTTATTTTATGAGATATTGGATTATTTGTTTGTATGAGGCAAGGTTATTTAGAGTGAGTTAGTTTCAATCAATTAGTTATTTGGCGACTTAGTGTCTTCAGAAGTCATTTACAAAAACCGTGATAACGAGAATAATTTCACTAGTTTATAAGAAAACAAAAACTTCCATGGAGAATGATTATTTTCTTT
>JAJOOS010008634.1:0-18877 GCA_029582725.1 Solanum chiquidenum
CGTTTTTAGTCTCGTCTTTGATTAATTTCCTTTCACTCTCTATGAGAGGGCAAATCATTACAACATAAAGAAAAGGAAAGGAATCGTCTGATAGGATGTATAAGAAAAAATAATGTGTGCATTATACTACTAATACGTTGAAAACTATGTTATTAGCAATGCAAGGGCCAAGGAATATTAATGCATGCATTAATATGATTAAAGTCACCAATTGTCCCTCAAAACATTTTCCACATCCTTTCCCTCGTATTTGTGGAGGATAATTTTAAAAACATTATGTAATATATGTTAATTTTTAATACACTAAATACTGCATAAAAAAATAATGTGTATTAATTCCATTCATTCACTGGAATGCTGTGTTTGTCACTTTGACATAATGCAAAAAACTCAAAAATATTATTTAAAAAAATTCCAAGTCATACAGCTATTCACATGATATTTATATCAGAATCAATGTAGTCAGTGGAGTCTGACGAGGGTAGGATGTACGCCAAAAATCTTTACTAACAAAATGAATTATAAGACCTCTTTTTCAAGTTTTAATACAGCCATGAATGCTTCCTGTGGTACATCAACTTTACCAATAGCTTTCATCCTTTTCTTTCCTTCAGCCTGATGAAAAAATACAGCAAATAAATCATTATGCATAATCATGTGTCCCCAGTTTTACACACAACAACATACTCAGTGTAATCCGACTAGTGGGTTTGGAGAGGGTAGAGTGTACGCAGACCTTACCCCTACCTCATAGAGATAGAGAGATTATTTTCGATAGACCCTAAACTTAAAAAGAATATTTCAAAGCAGTTTGAAAAAGGAAATACAGAAATAAAAATGATACCACCAACAAGTAAGCAGAATCACCATAAGAACTTTAGAAGTGATACGAGTACATAAGCATAGTTAACTGCAACAATTTCACAAGCAAAATATTGAAGAGTAAGCTTGGATTACGGTCTCATATATATTACTTCCTCCTTTTCGATTTGGTAGACACGAAGTTTAAGAAAAGAATGGAGAATATTGAATCTTGTGGATTTAAACTAAATGTGTGTAATGTGCGGAACTGCTCTTTGAATCTTGTAATATTTAAACATGCGATGTAGAATGAAGGGATTAGAGAGTTACCAAGCATAAAATGAGATATTTCTTTTAAATAGACTAAAAGGGGAAGTAAGATACTTGAATTGAAATGGTAGGAGTAACAGATAAGGGAAGAGTGATCAATATAACGTGTTGACAAGTACTCTTGCACCGCGAAAATCAACTCTTCCCTCCAAATTAATGATTCTCAAGTAACTAATGGAATAGATCAGAACTGAAGGCCCAATAGCAACTGGAAACATGACCAGGCAAGGTACTGGATTCAGACTATACTACGTTTCCAAGATTTGCTAAACAAAAAAATAAGAGAAACACAAGCTAAAAGATGATGTAGCACCAGAAGGTAGAAGGGAGAACCGTAAAAAAAAAAAACACAAAATGGAGGAAAAAAGAGAAGTAGTCAACTTTATAGATGCTGGAATATGCCCTAGGATTGATCTGAATATCCAGAAACAGAAAGGGACTTGCCAGATACTATGGCCTGAAGCGGAAATCACTTAAAATTGAATCGTCAATCGCATAGAAAAAACTAAAAAGCAACAGTTGATAGGCTCTCAATCCTTCAACATCTGTAATTTAAGGCCATATTCTCTACAAGTGTTACTCCTTGGGTATAATACTCGACTCCAAAAGATGCCACATGATTTCTAGTTATGGGTAGGTATAACAAACCTAAACGTATAGCACAACTAACAAAATGGGAAGAACATCTTGTTGTAAATAATTTGATTTTCTTTGCATAGGTAAGCATGAACCTAATAACAGCACAAGCGAATATTTTAAGAAATACAGTCTAACCATGCACTACGAGTAATTGTAATTAACAAGGATGTCCCATAAGGCATTTGTTTCAGGGAACAGGGGTGCAGGGTACCTGTTTTTTGAGCAGTTTCTTTTTTCTTGAGATGTCACCACCTACATGAACGAAGATGGAATGTAAAAAAAAACTAAGAGATCATTCACATGTCGATGTAAACATCATAAATTCTAGATTATCATCATCAGCAGAATGAAAATTCTTACAAGGGATTTCAATATGTATATCATACTGTTAATATCATCTTGTAATCTTACCATAGCACTTGGCGAGAACATCCTTCCTGATAGCAGATATAGCCTCGCTGGCAATAACTTTTGAGCCAATGGTTGCCTGTCATGACAAATTAAGCATTCAATAAAACTAATAAGCTATGACAGGGAATAGCATTCACTACAACATTGCTTCACCTTGCATCTATGTTGTCGAGATACTTAAACACATAATAGCACGTTGTTTAAAATTACTAATAGCTTTGCTCAATAACGTGCACATTTTTAGGTCATTGAGAATATGCTTTGGTTTATTAATAGCACAGGACGTCTCTTTTTAAAAAGACTGCTGAGTGCTGCTCATACAAAAGTCTCCATGAATAATCTTATGCTTTCTGAAAGTACACGTTCAAACAAGCATATATCCTTCGTAACACAACAGGTAATATATAAGTCCGAAAAAACAATGCAGCACTCACGTTCAGAGATAATTTTGACTGCTCTCTAAATGACGGAATAAAACAGGGAGCGAAGAGGAAGAAATTGACTAGTTGGTGGGAACGCAAGATGAAAGATTGCATCAACTTAAATTTAAATCTCTCACAAGATAGATAACTCTTTCAAATGTATAGTATATTCAATCATCAATAAAAGCACTCTTCCTAGGCATAGGAAAATTCAGCGTAAAGCTCAAAATAGAAAAGAAAAAGAAAACGAAAAGAAAATAGTGTGTAGCCTATGCAAAACCCTTCACTAAAAAGAATGAAGGCACCCATGAAATCTGATTGATGTGAAATATGTACCAAACGATGACGCACTACTCTAGAGCGAGACTCATACTAACTGATGATACACTACTCCAAGAATTCACTTAAATACTTTATTAAACAACCAGGAAAGAGCAACATGAATTCAATAACTAACTGAATTCAAATTTGACAGTAGTAGGAACCTAACCAAAGTAACTAAGTTTTTTTCCTTAAGATGAATCAAAGCACGAAAAGCATAGTAATGATGTACTAACAATATGTATCATTTGAATGAGAAACTACCAAGAATAAATGCAAAAATCGCTTCCTCTTCGAATGAAAAAAACAATGTGAAATATGAAAACTCTTAATTTCCATTATCACAAAAATAAAAAAGATGATCAACTAAGAAAAGAGATGTACTACCTGGATTGGTACTTTAAACATTTGTCTAGGTATTAGTTCTTTTAGCTTTTGGGTTAAAGCCCTTCCCACAGAATATGCCTGAAAAAAAAGAAGAGAGAAAGCAAATGTTACATCATATCTGTGCCAAGATAATAGTTTGTCTCAAATAAGATGGAATAATTTCAGATTGGTAAATAAAGTAGAAAGTCAAGATACCTGCAAACTGTAGACTCAATGACTAATCGTTTTTATTTTTGTACAAAGGTTGAAGATTTTAATAAACAGTCAAAAAGATTATAGGAGGAAATGACTTGGATTCCATCAATAACTAAGAACAGAAAAATCAATAAACAATTGCCTGCCAGTCTATTTTCAGGTACCTAGTGAATGCTTACGTGGAAGATAAAAGTTATATTTTGTTAACCTATATTCATGAGGCATGCATGTGAAGTTCTTCCGAGTTAAGTACAGTAAACTGTAGCTGACATTGGATGAATTTAGTTTTTACATCATTTCCATGAGAAAACTCCAAGTCTGTCTCTACTGTCAAGGAAAAGTGCACCAGAAGAACTTTAACTAGTTCCATTTCTTTTACATGAATTTGCATTCCGTTTTAAGCACAAACACATGTTACAAGGTCCTTCCTTACCTTGTCTTTATGTACGATTGTTGCCAAGGGTTCGACACGATCACCATTAATGAGAATATCAAGCTTTATCAAATCACTTTCTGTATACCTGGCAGGCACAATTGAGTGGATATCTCATTAGCAAGTCATGAATTAAACAGCAATAATCTTTGAGGATCCATGAAAAGATCTTTTTATGCATCCAGATATTCCAACTAATTTAGTAGTAAATCAAGCTAAATGTTAAACTTCACAGTGAGCACTCAAGAACAAAAATACCAAAAGTATACCTGATTCAGAATATCAAGCTAAACGTGTGCCTTTGACACATGCAGCAGAAATAGTGTGAGCTCTCTTTAGATAGACATACCACGAAGGTCACATGTACAAGAGTTCATAATTTTAATGCGAAGACACACTGGGTGTGTTTGGTAGGGAAGAAAACATTTTCTGGAAAAAGTTATCTTATTTTCCCATGTTTAGTTGGACAAAAATTTTGGAAAACATTTTCTCAAGGAAAAGAAGTTCCTTAAAAACGAGGAAAATGACTTCCTTAATGGAAGTAGGGAAAACAAGTTCTATAAGTGACTTTCTATGTTTATTGTATCCTCCCGCCCATCCAACGCCACCAACCCCTACCCCTTGACCATCCAACCCCGCCACCCCCTCCTACCCCTACTTTTTTGCTAGATTACATATAAATACTCTTGAGATAACAATTTTTTGCTTACTTACCAAACACTAGAAAATAAGTAAGAAACCAACTTGTTTTCCAAGAAACATTTTCTAGCCAAACACACCCACAAAAGGTCTTTGACCCACTGTATAACTGTAAGGTTTAGAATGTTGAAGTCAAAGTCGTGATACCAAAAAAAAAGTAAATGCAACTAGATTGCATCTGTTGCTTCCAACCTATTATGCCATGGACAGTGCAAAACTCCCAACTAGAATACCTAACTACTAATAAACTTTCTACAATTTTTTGATGGAATAACAATAGGGATCTTCTTTCTGCAGCAAGACCAATTTTTTTCATGGAATAACAAAAAATAACAATAGGCTGATTTTACGTGGAAAGAGATTTCATAACATTTGAAGGGAGGCCTTGGTGTAACTAGTAAAGTTGTTGCCATGTGACCTGGAGGTCACGGATTTGAGCTGTGGAAACAGCCTCTTGCAGAAATACAGGGTAAGACTGCATATAATAGACTCTTGTGGTCCGCCCTTTGCCGCACCCCACACATAGCGAGAGCTTAGTGCACCGGGCTGCCCTTTTTAGATTTCATAATGTTCTCCTTTATCATGTGAACTTCTCCTATTCCTCATATATAAGAGAGAGTGGATAGGTACAAAAGAAAACGTGGATACAAATTTGTCTTTAACCTTGGAAAAAAATTAACAAATCAACTGAATGCTCGTTACCCGAATCAATCCAATAGTGATAGAAGCATGACTTCACTCTGTTTACAAAGAACTTAAAAGTGAAAACAAGACATGATGTTAATATTTAAAAGCGGGTGTAAGTTCCAGATTATTAGGAGATCAAAATCATCATAGATAGACTTGACATTGCATATTATGTTGAATTACCCAATGAATTTGTATTCCATGCTTGCATAACCTTTGCTTCTTGACTTTAGCTGATCAAAGAAATCTCCAACCATCTGATGAAGAAAATTGACACATCATAACCGGACAAAGAAAGACCCAGCTCAACATTCATACATGTTCTTACATAAAAGCAAAAGAAAAATGAAATTATTCCATGATTAAAAACAATAAAAAATAAAAAGGAAACAAAATTCAACATGGAATCCTTAAAAAATGAATACACAGCACAAATTGTTAAGTACCAAAACAACTAGTGAGCAACACGACAGCCACCCAAATTTTACATCCTTTTGGACATGTATGTTTTGTACCCTCCCCCTTTTACAATATACAAGGGCGCTAGATCAGAGCACTGGTTAACTAGTTACAAAATAGTACCTCAGCAAGTGGCAATTCATATATGATTGATGCTCTATTCTCGGTAATATATTTCATCTCTTTAAATATTCCTCGTCGATCTTGAGCAAGTTCCATAAGAGCACCAATATATTCTTTTGGAGTGAGCAGCTCAATCTGTGTGGAGAAGAATCGCAAGCAGATGCCCAACTAGTTAGAAGTGAGACCGCATACAAAAGAAAAATTAGAGAAGAGTCACGAATTCAGAGAGCAACCTTAACAAATGGCTCTTCAATTGACTGTCTTTTTCCAGGCTCAGGAAGCAAAGATGGATTTGAACACTCAACCTGGATCAGATCAGATGCATGCATATATAAACATAACATCAAAAGACAGTCTCCCATACAAAGTAGCAATATTGGAACATGAACATATACTGCTTGAAAGGATGAAAAACTTAAAAGATGAACCATTTACAGTACTCTGAAAATGTCAACATTTAGAGCTAAGCTCTGACAATTTCGTTGGAACAAAGAGGCACAACTCGGAATAAAAAGTTTGAGTACAGGGCAAGAGATGTTACGGTATCACCATCTATGCAATTGACTCGGTAAACGACACTTGGGGCTGTAGTTATTAGAGACAAATTGTACTCGCGCTCGAGCCTTTCCTGGTGAAACAAAAGATTATCAGAGCACATGAGAAGCACAGACATCAAAGTAAAACATAGCCAAGTTACTAACAGAGAAGTTAACACAAACATTATTCTGACCTGAACAATTTCCATGTGAAGAAGACCCAAAAACCCACATCGAAATCCAAAACCCATAGCACTTGAAGTCTCTGGCTCAAACTGCAAATTTGGAATTACGAGAGAAAAATCTTACACAAATTTGCAACTTCCAAGTTAATAAAAAATATCCATAACAATTGTTATAAGTAAAAAAGGAAGATAAAATGGTTAGTACACAAGAATATGCATAAATCTGCAAAATTTATTAAACAATATTTGACAAAGGATCATAATGGGGTCGACTGCTGTGAATGCATATATCTGAACATAACCAACATTTCCAATATAATTTGAAACATAGGGAATATATCATAAAAGCCAGAGTAAAACAAAGGGCACATGATGCACAAGATTATGAACACTGACAACAAAAATAACGCTTCACAAGTTTTCAAAAGCATTGCTGCGAGAAAGTTCAGGAACACAACAGAAACTGTCAGAATTTATATTGCAAGTCAAAAATTTGTTTACCTTTAATGCAGCATCATTAAGTTGCAATTTCTCCAACGCATCGCGAAGCTCACTAAACCTGCAGGAATGTTGACAATCGTTTATAGGGGCAAATCTATTTGAATTCGTACATATATTAAATAATAAAGTTTATGAATAGAAATATACTGGTCGGCATCAACAGGGAACAAGCCACAAAAAACCATTGGAGTAGCCTCCTTGTATCCCGGTAGTGATTGTTCTGCTTTTCTCTGGAAGTGTGTTATAGTGTCACCCACCCTAGCATCAGCTACGGATCTTATGGAAGCTGAAAGATAGCCCACCTGAAATGATAAACTGAAAATCTTACAATCCCATCATTTAAAGGAGGGAAAAAGGACAAATATACCCCCGAACAATCGTTAATGGTATATAAATACCCTCCGTCATACTTTCCGTTCATTAATACCCCTGCCGTCCAAAAATCAGTGCACATTTGCCCCTCCCACTAACGGAAGACTTATTTAGTACACGTGTCGCAATCCTACAGCTCAACCCGATTTGATAAATTATTTTAACCCAAAATTCAAATACCCGCCCATTACCCGTTTAACCCACCCAATTTACCCATTACCCACACAAATAAACCCATTTTCTTAAGTCATCTTCTTTATCTAGAACTTTCATTAAAATCAAGCCAAAACCACCATGAAAGAACTTTCATTAAAATCAGGCATCAACAAGCATGAAAGCTCACTGTGAAACTCAAGGAAGAATTGAAAAACTAATACCAACTAGATTACATCCTCAACTTTCGACAATCAACACCAACAAGAGTTAATTTTCAGTCACTGTCTTCTCATGCCTACCGGAATTTCTAAGATCTAATCGACATATTCTCTGCAAGAATCTGTTGACCCACTTGCTATTCCCAATGTTCCACTCACTTCCCCACTAATTTTTACCTCTTTTTGCTCCCACACTTCTCTTCTCTTCTCTTCTTTTTTTTCTGATGAGATCTGTGCTAATTTTAGCTCAAATTGTTGTTGCTGCTATGCTGGTAGTGGTGTTTTGTGGCTGCCATTGGGGATTGCTGCTTGGTCTCATGGTGGTTGAGTAAATATGATTCTAAAATTACTGATGCACAAACTATTGGATTTACTTTTAATGAGTACGGAAAATTAATCAGATTTTATCTTCTTTGATGGGTAGAGAAGATGACTTAAAAGAAAATGGGTTTATTTGTGTGGGTAATGGGTAAATTGGGTGGGTTAAAAGGGTAATGGGGCGGATATTTGAATTTTAAGTTAAATAATTGGTCAAATCGGGTAGGGCCGTAGGATTGTGCCACGTGTACCAAATAACTTTTCTGTTAGTGGGAGGGGCAAATGTGCACTGATTTTTGAACGGCAAGGGTATTAGTGAATGGAAAGTATGACGGAGGGTATTTATATACCATTAACGATAGTTCGGGGGTATATTTGCCCTTTTTCCCTTTAAAGAAAATTGACCTATTTTAAACGAAGATTTGAAGGTACCCTATCATGATTTGTTATTGTTGGTCAAATCAATTATTAGTTTCTCTTTCATTTTTCAATGATTTGCAATACTTCGACGCATTGATTTAACAATTATTTTTTACAATGGTGGTGTCTGAGCCACCCTGTGGAACCTCAATTATTACACCGAGCACCTGACCCCCACCAGCAAAGGTACCGAGTAACTTTGGCCATCAAGACTTAGATAGATGGGAAGAAATTACCTAGTGATTATTGTCACTGTTGAGCATGATTTCTCAATAATTAACTGTAGAATCAAATCTATCTATCTTGGTTTTCAAGGTTGTAGCAGCCTGGGAACTCTAAATGTAGAAGTGGTACATAATGCTTATTATGCTTTAGACAAGAGGTAGATTTTTTCCTGATAAATAAGAAGAGAGGTGGTAGAATTAAATTAGTCAGATAAGATGTTTTACCTCTCCAGCGTATAATTGATCAACTTGCAACTGGTTAGGCGATAAAACTCCTAATTCATCAGCATAATAATCCTGCATTTGTTGTAGTTGAGAATAAGCCAACAGATAATGTGATCTATCCATCAACCAAATAAAAGAAACATAAGAGTTCAGAAAATTGAGAAGGTCATTGGTAAAGAAATAAAAAATATCCTTGTAGATAAGAAAAGAGTATCTAAGTAGAGATTGATATAGCACTCCAGAACAAGATGCCTTCAAAATTTAACACATAGATCCTAATCAGAAAGTAGAAGAAAAAAAGAAGAATAACATAGGAATAGCTTTCCTTCAGTAAGGTTGTATCTCAGAGTATGTCTGATTCTTTAAGACATCAGGAGGTCATTGATATTTATCAGATCCAAGGAGTTATTGAAGATTTGAAGGTTCTAGAATGAACTACTAACTCTATGGGAACTTTTCTTGTACAAGATTTCTTTCAACACACATTAGGAGTTATAGCATTGAACCCCTAATTGTATGGGGGGAAAAAAGCTTATGAACTCTAAAGGATTACTTTTTCACACACATAGGCGTTAGTTGTTGACTACCTACAAACTGTTCTTGCCTTACATATTCCTTGTGTAGCAAATAAGGTCTTTCTTTTCGAACAATAAGTCGGACTATTATTCTCAACAGTGGAGCACATAGCATCAGCAAATATATCACAGAATGTTAGGTGATGATTTTCCAAATGACCACCTGGTACAAAAGAAAAGGGAAAGTATATATTAAGAAACCACACCTTCCCACTGGCCATAAAAAGCACTCTGTCACCTTTCTTAATAGTCCCATCAATGACTCGAAAATAGACAATAACGCCCCGATATGGATCATAGTAACTGCAAAGGGAAACAAATTCAGTTAGTTATGATGTGTTACTCCAAGCTTTTAATCAATACATGCTAGCAGCTTTTAATAACATTCACAACTTTAGTATTTCACTTGCAAATATGGGTAACATCTTCCAAAGTAAATAGTAGATAACATCAGTAATATTGAGATTAATATCCAGTATTTAACATTGGGTATTGCGACTGCAAGATTCATAATCTATGAGTATTTCCATGCATAATCTTTCAAATATCTGAAAATAGTAGTGAAATAACGCTAATATATTCAAAGGGCTATCAATCAGATATACCTGTCAAATATAAGAGCCCTCAGAGGCCTTTCGGCAGTATCACATGGAGGTGGAACCCTCTGAACAATCGCGTTTAGAATTTCAGTAATACCTATTCCTTCCTAATGAGGAGAAAACACATCAAATTACGCAAGTTGTAGTAAGGCTACTTATTCAACCACTACTTCAACTTTTCTTCTCTTTGATCAAACGTAGAATCTGCCATGTATTCTTTGAACAGAAAGAATGGGAAATGAGTGTTATCAAAGAAATTACCTTTGCTGAGGTGTATATGGCATTGCTACAATCCAGGCCAACAATCTATACAACAAGATGAGTTGATTCTATGGTTAATTGTGAAGTTACAGAAGCGTCAAGTATCTTTTTCCTTCAATCATATCCTGACAGCTATACGGCAAACCATTGACAGCAGAGCATGGAAAAACATAAATTATCAATTAAGGCATTATAGTGGTCATCTAACCTTAGAGAAAATTTGCAAGAAATATAGAGCAAATAATACTAGTCATAACAGCATTAGTAATATTGAGAATGACAACCAGAGGGGTAGTAGGAATCTTAGCCACAGCATAGTGATTTAGTGGTGCAGACAATTATAATGGTACCACAAATAGTATCTATAACTATAGTAACAGGCAGAAAGTTCTGAACTGTATTTATATCAACAAACCAACCTCTTCTATCTCTTGACAAACACGAGCTGGATCAGCTCCTGGAAGATCAATCTTGTTCAAAACCTGAGGAGAAGAATAATCATTCTTGTAAATAAATAAATAACTAAATAAGTAAGAAACGACATGATTTGAAGATAACAATGAAAAAGAACTGGGGCTTCATGATGGATAAGAAATGACGAGAGCAAAGATGCTCCTGCATCCCTACCATAATCTAGAGCACATTTAGAAAATTAACAAACTAGTGACTCATAGCTTTGAAATAATCAGTGCATCCAACCCAAAACCTCAATGCAATGGAGGATTGAGTGGCCAAGGACACTATAAACCTCTTGTGAGACCCTTGCACAGAAAGTGTAGCATTCCCAAACACCCTTTGAGAACCCTTAAACCGAAGCTACCTAGGTCTTTACTAGTTAAAAGCTCAGATGACATTAAAAGGAGAGTAAAGAAAAGAGAAAGAACTCTTAAAAAAATTGGTTGTTGATGGTATACAAGAGGGGCTTCTTATATAAGACGGTTTAGTATACATATAATAAGGTAAGTAATTTAATTCCTACAATTGAATACAGTATATTCTAAAATACTGTATGTCCTACGGAATAATCTTCATAAGATTCTCTACTCAAATTCAATTAATTTAAACAAGCAGTGAATGCAGACACACTTAAATATATAACTTGATCAATGCTGTTGACTTTCAATAGTTTTGAAAACACAAACTTAGCCAATTTAAAACTATTAATCATGAATTGCTAGAAACCATCAATAATAAATAAATCTTGTAACACCAGAAATCGGCTGATATTTGCCACAATTGAAACATCTGATATAGTTATGTGCTTGGAATATAAGTCATGATATACCAATGATACACATTAGCATTCCACCAACTTACCGGGATGATCTCAAGATTGTTTTCCAATGCTAAATACACATTAGCCAGGGTTTGCGCCTCTACTCCCTATAACATAAGAACTCGACTTCAGAATTGGTGACTGCAAAGAACTCAATTTACTGTATAAAATGAAATAGAGCAGTTCATATACTTTAACTATAGCAACTAATTAGAACTGCAACTTAGAATCATCATGCATGGTATGAATATATTCAAAAATATAGAGGAGGCAAGTGTTTTTAAACCTGGGACGCATCAACTACAAGCAGTGCACCTTCACAGGCAGCAAGAGACCGAGACACCTGATATTAGTGAAGAATTAATACGGCATCAAATGGAAATCTGCTTTGTGCTTCACAGGAGATAATTCCACAAATCAACCACCTTTGGAGCACACTACAAATGCATTGTGCATTTTGGTGAATTTAGTCTGCTAATTTATAGCATATTGGGTAATTCCACTAGGCTAGATGAAAGTTCATTAGTCACTAGAAGACAGATCAAGTTTTAAGTGAAAATGCATTATTTACATTTTAATGGTCAGCTGGTCATGTCAACATTTCCCAAAGCCAAATTATAAGAATCGCTAAGGAGTAGGTTATTTTACAGTTGGGTCCCCACATATATTTGGAACTGATCCCACTAGATTATTCCCTACACTTGATTACCCCCCTACCACCCAACTCCAAAAAGAAGTTTTACGAAAAGATCAAAAATATATCGATCTAAATGAACCATGCATGGACGTGCCTAACATGGTATGTTATATTCCCACCGTCCCAATTTATGTGGCGGTTTTTGACTAGGCATCGAGTTTAAGAAAGAAGGAGACTTTTGAAACTTATGGTCGAACAAGTCAGACATTTTTACGGCTATAAATCATCTCGTTAAGGGTAAATGAAAAAAACTTAAAATTATTTCTAAAAAAGAAGTATGACATTCTTTTTGGAACAGTTGAAAAGGGAAAGTATGCCACATGAATTAGAACAGCGGAAGTATTAGATAAATGCTCAAGTAAAATTGTTGATCTCCAACCTCCTTCAAGATCAACAAAAGTTGTACATTATAGTAGGCTTAACTTCTCCAATCTCTTTTGCTTTGGTTGAATCATTTCGAACGGCCAAATTAACAATAACACCCACAAATAAGTGGCATATGTCATGGTGAAGGCAACTTACAATTTGAATCCTTGATGAGATATTCACCACATAAACCAAATGATGTTGTTAGATTCTAATTAGATAAGAAATGAGATTGCTCAAGTTATGACCAGGTTCAGCTTTGGTATATGAAGTCTTCAATTTAAGATGATGATGCAATCACTTCATATATAGGAAAAATTTTCAGTTATATTGTTACAGGAGCAACACAAATTCGTTGTTGTTTTGACAAAATTAACATCTTGCTCAGTAACCCACCTATCCTGGAATATGAACCATGAAACAAAAACCATATGCATACAGAGGTTATACCTTATAAGATTAGGATGGTTGGTATACTGTAAAATTGAGGATTAGCACAACACTTTCATGTTAAAACCATATCTGCCACATACCTCATACGAGAAATCTACATGACCTGGAGTGTCAATCAGATTAAGGCAATATGGCTCATTTTCATAAATGAAACGCATTCGAGCAGCCTGCAACAAAAAGCTACATGAATTTACTTTGTTTGCATTACAACATATCCAGAGTAATCCTACAAATGGGGTCTGGAGAGTGTAAGATGTATGCAAACCTTACCACTACCTTTGTGGGGTAGAGAGGTTGTTTCCGATAGACCCTCGGATCAAAAGATATGTAAATGAAGCACGGAGGAAAGAATAAAATGACAGAAAAATAACAAAATATAAGGCAAATGAGGTAAAGAAACACGGACTGCAAATAGAATGATCAATACTGAGACAAAGAAAGGTTTCAAGAACATATAATTCAAACTTTTTGTTGACACTCTTTCTATTTTTGTCAATTAACACAACATCGCCACAAATAGCATATACGATGGAACTTTATCATGTATATTGCTCATTCATAACTAGCCAAACAAGCATGCGCTTAATGTAGATCCCTCGTGTAAGTTCATGGTAACGGAAAACTCCTATGTATCTCCTACTATTGTTCCCACGCTTGTGACTATTCCTTCATAGCTAATTATTTATGGCATTCTATGTTGCTCGGACCCCAATCCTTCTACCTTTTGAAGCATTCTGCTAAGCCTACTATTACACATAAGATTATTGGAGGGAAATGAGAATATAAGGTTGCCTTCATGCAATATGCCAGAAACTTCGTCAAAACAAGTGGTCCTTCCACTAATAGAGAACTTAAAAGTAGAGAAATAGTCCATTCTTTTATAATTTGCCCAATATTTAAAAGAGGAAGGTTCTAAAAATAACAACTTGCTCTTACCCTAGAAGCCCCCATAAATGAGATGATTGCTCATCAAAGGAAAAAATTCTTCTATCACACTGAAATTCTGTAAATAGCAATGAAAGACTACAGCTTGCATTGTACTGTCAACAAGCATCAGTTTCTAGGTTCTAGTAGTAGTAGTATATACATTATCACACAACATAAATTAGAAATCTGAAATGTGTTCTTGTCTCTATCTTCATAAATACTGTTGGAATCAATCAAACTATCAACTCTACCAGAAATCTTACTCAAAGCTCACATTGACACCAAGTAAAATATTTTTTTTCGTTGTTGGGGTTCTGGATTAATAATTACAACGCACCTGCAATTTGATAGTGATGCCTCTCTCTCTCTCCAAATCCATATTATCTAGAAACTGTTCCTTCATGTCTCGGCTCTCTACGGTTCCCGTCATTTGCAGCAACTTATCTGCCAACGTCGATTTTCCGTGATCAATATGTGCTATTATTGAGAAATTCCTTATATTCGATATCGGTACCTACATACGTACAAATATAGCAAATGCCAATTCATCTAACCAAATGAAATGTCACAAAACAATGAACTTAAGTTATATAGACTAGTGTTTACACAATCAACAAATTTTATCCTATGATAGCAGATTAGTTACCATTTTTAACAAATAATCTATCAGATCATCAAGAGATTTATCTGTACTTATAGTTACGCAATAAGTGAGCTGATTGAGTAGAGTACTTTTTATACCTGTCACTTTTACACTTTTTTAACATGTGATAGCAAGTTAGTTGCTATTTTTCTATTTTTTGATAACCCTGGTGTGTACAGGCCACGGGATATTTATCACCTCCCACCAGCAATAAGTACCGTTGGGTGCTATAAGTAAGTTTATCAAATAATCTAGTAATGTTTATCAAGAAATTTACCTATAATTTTCTAATAAGTGAGCAAATTTTGTAAATATTTAACTGTTTACTATATCATTGAAAGGTTAGTTACTATTTTTATCAGATAATCAATTGAAATTTATCTTCTATTTTCTCCTTTTAAATCTGCTTTGACATGTGTTACTCGAGCCGACAGTCTCTCAAAAAGGTAAGGTTACACTCTACAATCCTCAAACTCCACCTACGGAATTTCTCTGGTTATGTTGTTGCTGTTGTAATCCATTAACGTTTATCAACAATTACAATTACCTAATAAATGAACTGATTATGTAAATACTTAAACTTCCGTGAATAGAACTTATTAAACTCAAAAACAAAAAATGCAAAAATGAGACCTTCAACAGACGGTCTTTCCCGGCGCGAGCTGTGGCCTCGATGTCAGTCGCAGCTGCTTGGCAATGCACACGCAATCTACTACGCCACCGCTGCCGCCGCCGTCGTACGGACTGAGCTCCATCGTTGCGTTTGCTTTTCAAGTGGTTACTGAAGTAGAGATTCGTAGGAAGGTTAAAGCAATTCTGGTGCTGCTGAATATGAATGAATTTGGGGGGGCAAAAATTGGCAGTCGCCATTTTCGAATGGCGCAACTGATAGAATTTGGTGCAATTTGCTATATATCTTCTTGTCTTTCCAGTTTTTTTTTCAGCCACAAGATGAAACGATTAGGCAAGGAAAACATTTGGGGTGGTTAATTGAAATTTGCCGGTTTTTCTCCCTTTGGACCATATATGGATTATTTAATAATTGCGGTGTATAAATTATTTCACGTTATATATTTGAATGATTATAAATTTATAAAGAATGTGATATGAATAATTTAATTTAATGTAAATATTAATGACTACTTTCATAAAGAAAAAAAATATGTTTTAAGACAATTTCAAATTGATATCAATAAGCATTACTAATCTTGACCGTAAAGAGTGTGGCGGTAAGTAAGCTTTCTTTTAATAAAACAAAGGAATTTCAAAGAAAAAAAACAATTAGGTTATATAAATTGGAAATTCTTACGGGCAAAGATTTGTTGAGCGCTAGTAAGATCGACATATCTTTTAGTTTATAGTTGACTTTAAGTGCATCTGAACTATCCATCGTTTATTTACGAGCTTGCACTCAATAGTTAATCAATTTGTTTTAGCCCCAACTCCCAAAAATGTAAGCTTTCAAAGCCTCTTTATTTTTCCCTGAAAATCTTTTTGTCTAGCTTCTGATTTGTCTATGATCATCGAATTGAATGAAATGTTATGAATCTTTTATATTACATGCTAAAAAGTAATTTTGAGCGAGCTTAAAAACTTAAGATAAAATGATTGATCAATGACGAAAATTTATAAGTTACAAACTTTAAAGAACAATTTGATAGCTTATCTATAAGATTGAGTAATATAGGAGTAAAATCAGATTCAAGTTTTAACATTATACAAGGATAATTTTTCAAGAATTATTATTGCAAATATTATTCGCATAATTTTGAAAATATGAATAAAATTTAAATGATAGCCTAAAAGGGACATTTGTGTAAATCAGCCAGCTTGAAGTGATCATTCTGTAGAGTGCAAACTTGGGCTTCTCAAGGAAATGGGCCTCCATCTTTGTAATGTAAATGGGCCTGAAAATAGAGTAGAACATGGGCCTCTATCTCAATGAGCTTGTTTTCTCTTGTGAACAGAATCCATACATAATGATATTCCTTTTTTTTCATATTTAAAAAAAATAATTAAATTTTAACTTATGTTTAGTGATGTAACACCTCACAACTCTCTTATAATTTGTATCATTCGTCGTATGTATATAAGCTTAAACCGGGCAATATCATACTTGTACTTATGTGTTAAGGTCCATTCCTAGGTGTGGGAGGTGTATCGGAAGTGGTTTAGGGTCATAAGGGACCTATAGCACTAAGTCGAGTTTAAAGGCTTTCCTAGCGGCTAAGTTTTCCACATTAGTTCATGTAAGGATCAACTTAAAACGGTCATATCTTTCAGCATATAAAGAATTAGGTGGCTCATGACCTATCAAATTAAAATTCTATTAGTCTTCTTTTCAACTCCACCAAGTTTGCATCTATCGGTGTTTGGAGTAAAACGTTATGACCATTTTACCAGGGACACCTCCAACAGAATTTATAGAGTCTAACAACTACAAGCCCCATTTACGGGTCGAAAATTGAAGTACGGGCCATAAATGGAGTTTGTGAAATCAAACATCAGAAACCATTTTTTTGTATGATTATTATGAATTCAACTACGGGTCGTAAACCCATTGAGTCCGGCTCTAAAACGGACACTTTATGAACCATACATATTAAAAGGGACTCTTTCTAAAAACACAGACCAAAATGAATATTTCACCCATTTATGGGCGAACTGTGACTAACAAATTTTACTCCGTCAATCACCTCCAAAACCCAAAAAAAATATTACACAAACTTTAAAGGTAGTTCACCCACAAATGAGCAAACTACAATTCTTTTTATTAACTTCTCGCGTCAATTTTAAGTGTATTGGAAAATCTTTTTGATACATAAATCTATGAGTTTCTTCAATAATAAAAGTACAAAAAATTGAGAATGTTTTTTTCATAAAATAAATTTTACTATTTATCTGCTTACAATCAATAATAAGAAACTATTGAGGTCGACGGGGACAACAATTTCTGTAACACCCCAGATTCGTGAAGCAAAATTTTTTTGCAGAATTTCAGATCTGGCAGGTGTCCAATCCGCATCAGGAGTTGGACAGCTTTTAAGTCAAGGGTGTTTTTGTTTTTTCCCACTCTTCTTTTAAGTCCTAAATTAAAAGGGTTTTAGTTAGTCATTTAAAATCCTAGAAACCTAACTAGAACTTACCTAAGTCATTTAATTAACTAAAACAAAAGAAAAGAAGAGAGTAGAGAGAGGGTAGGCCGAAACCCTAGCAAAACCCTAGCAGCCGCCGAAAAATGCTAGAAAGTCATCGGAAAAGTCAAGTCCAGCCCTAGTTGATAGTTTTTCGTGGAGATTTCGTCACCAGGTATGTTGGATTTCATTAATGGGTGCCTTTCGCCCGTTAGATCCCTAGAATTCAGACGATTCTTGATTCCATGTTATGAACGAAATTAGGGTTCTTGAACTTTTCTTGATTATTGGGTTCTTAGCTGTTAGAATGATTCAAATCAGATTAGTATGTTAATATTCAGTTTATTGCATGAATTCCAGAACCCTAGCTATGTATTTCTTTAGTCTTGAATTACACATGCTAGGTCAGATATTTCAGTTATTCAGTTATGCATGCCTCAGTTATTAATGCATCAATATCAATTTAATTGTTGCATTCTCAGTTTGCATGTTCAGTTCGAGCTATCCAACAACTTACAGAAATTCAGCCATAATGTGTTAATTACTTAATCCATTGGGAGTAGCATAATACCGAGTTGGACTAGGGTTCAGCGTACCCAAATAGTCCCAGAACTGCTAGCCACGTAGGTTGTAAGTCCCCTTTGTGGGCATCATTTCAGTGATCACGCCAGCATGCCTCTATACTTCTGGCAGAGTATATTGGGTCCTCTCAATGGGGCGTATACATCGAACTCCACATTTAGCTCATGTGGTTTTATTATCGGTTATTAGTAGCTTCCACAGTTTAGTCAGATCCTATTGCATTGACCATTTATCAGTATATCCAGTATTCAGTTTCAGCTTGTATAAACTGGTCACTGCATTCAGTTATCTCAGCATTCAGC
>JAJOOS010008635.1:0-17667 GCA_029582725.1 Solanum chiquidenum
TTGGTAATAAATTTTAAATACGTTAGTATGATTATTTATTTTTCTAATAAATTTACTAATTGATTGTTAGTTTGTTGGTAATATATCATTCAAGTTCAATGTTAGGTTAGTAATTGATTGACAATAAATTCAAAATATTATTAATTGAATGATTATTCAATAGTAAAATATTTATTAATTTATTGCATTTAAAAATCTAAGAGCACGAATATAAATTCAAAAATATTAATATCAATTTTATAAATCATAATTGAATGAAACAATGCAAAATCTATGATAACAAGTTAAACTAATCTCAATATGATACATCTCATTATATCAAAAAAATTAATTTGAGCACGTTTACAAAATATATTGACCAAATCTAAACTTTGGCCAAAACTTAAAAGTTAAAACGCCTAACAGCACAAACTGAAAATAGAAGCCTCAAAACCTGAACCAACTATCCTATTAGATATAAAAATGACCTTCCGAAGCTAATCGCGCTGACGGAATTCTCATCAGAGCACGTTTACAAAAAATGTTAAGCAAAGTCAAATTTTGACCAAAAGTTAAAAGTTAAAACGCCTAACAAAATCCAAACCGACCATCCTATTAGACGAAAAATTACCTTCCAGAGCTAACCGCGCTGACGAAACTCAAATTTGAGCATGTTTCCCAAAAAAATTTGACCTAATTCAAATTTTAGCGAAAAGTTAAAAGTTAAAACGCTTAACGACACAAACTGAAAATAAAAGTCTCAAAACCCGAACCAACCATCCTATGAGACTAAAACTGAACTTATATGGCTAACCGTGGTGACAAAATTTCAATTCGAGCATGATTACCAAAAATATTGACTAAAGTAAAATTTTGACCAAAACTTAAAAGTGAAAATGCCTAACGGCACAAACTAAAAACGGAAGCTTCAAAACCCGAACCCTTTATCTTATTACATCAAAAATGACCTTCTGCATCTAACTGCACTGACGAAATTCTCATCTGTGCACGTTTATCAAATATATTAACCGAAGTTAAATTTTGGCCAAAATTTATAAGTTAAAACACCAAATGGCACACACTAAAAAGAAAGACTCAACCCGAACCAACCATCCTATTAGATAAAAAATGACCTTTGGAGTTAATTACGCTGACGGAATTCTCATCTGAGCACGTTCACAAAAATATTGACCAAAGTCAAATTTTGGCCAAAACATAAGATTTAAAACACCCAACGGCACAAACAAAAAACGGAAGCCTCAAAACTTGAATCAACCTTTCTGTTAGATCAAAAATGACATTTCGAAGCTAATAACACTGACCGAGTTCTAATCTGAGCACGTTTACCAAAAATATTGACCAAAGTCAAGTTTTGGCTAAAATTTAAAAGTTAAAACGCCTAACAACACAAACTAAATATGAAAGCCTCAACACTACACGTTGATTTACCAAAAAATTTAACTTCAATTGATAAATTTATCAACTATTCAAATATAAGTTAGTAATTAATAATTTACCAATAAATTTTATCACAGTTGGTAATAGTTACTATTCAACTAAACAATGTAATATTACAAACTAATAATTAATATGTTGGTAAATTTTACCAATGGATTAATGATCAGTCGGTATATTACCAACTATTTTAATGATGTTAGTAATTTACTAACTACAATCTTTATTCGTCGGCAAAATTTCCAACTAATTGGATATTGATTGGCAAGTTTACCAATAAATTACATTTCGTTACTAATTTACCAACACATTTATATTTGGTTGGTAAATTTAGCAACATAATCTTGCCGTTGGTAAATGTTTGGTTAGTAATTCATTGGTAATATGTTAATAAATTATATAAACAATTTTCTTGTCATATTTACCAACCGATATATACTTTGTTGGTAATATTACCAACAAAAGATGCGTGTTAGTAATATTTCAGTTGGTAATCCATTGATAAAATGTTGCTAAATTTGGCGCCATTTTTTCCCGCCGTATTTACCAACTAAAATACTTAGTAAGATTTTGGTTGGTAATCTGTTAGAATTTCGTTGTTAAGTTTTAAAATATAATTTAGTAAGAAATATGTTAGTAATTTGTTAGTAAAATACTAACCAACTTAAGTTGTTGGTAAAATATGTTGGCAATTTGGACTTTTTTTATAGTATGTCGTAAGTTCTTCAAGATCATATTACCTCCTTATTATGATTATTTGCTCTTTTTTCTGTTACAAAGATTATTGCATTTGAAATTGATTAGTCTATTAGACTTCATGTATGTCGTAGACTTTATCCTTTGGAAACGGTTAATAAAAGCATTTGCAACTAAAATATGAGATTAGTTTTGGATCAACTAATGCATTTGAAATTTGACTTGAATAATCTTTGGATGAGGATTACACTATTGATAACTTTTTAAGCGACCAACTTTTAAGGAAGTGAGGAAATCAAGTCGGTAAGCCAATTTTGTTTTAGGTATGACAAGTCTATTTTGCACTTGAAGTGAGCTTGAGTTTGCTTGATCGTCTGTAGGATTGTCCACGCGATTAAGGACTTTCTTTATTGTATCAATCTTTCAGACTAACTCAATAGGGTTTGATACCTTTAAAGAATAAGGCGGAGGGAAAGGCTAATTCCAAAAAAATAATAGGCCCTTTCTTCAGAATAGTCAATTAGGTTAACATCTTGTGCATATCTAAAAGACTTTGTGCACCTTTCCTGATTGAGAAAACACAAAAGAAATCCATTGAGGACTCGAAAGAGATGGCAAAATTCCTCGCTCTAGCGAGTATTTGAAGGGCTTCAAGATTCTTGCCCTAAAGGGTGGTTTTGATCATTTGAAATAGCGTTATTCAATTGGTCAATCCTTAGAACTCAGAATGGAGGTAGAAAGATAGATTGGCCTATCATGTGGATCAAAATACCCTTAGTCCATTACTGAATAAGAAATGATTGCAGCTTATTCCTCCCGAGACATATTTCTTAGTTGCTAATTATTTCTTGTAACAACCTTATTCGTGGTCATTTTGTAATTTTCACCTATTTTTTCCTTTTTAAAAACCTTTTTTAATCCTTCTTGCAGTTTATATATCTAATTTGTGACTTGTAGAAATGGTGACACAGTTTCCGAAGTGATTGTGTGAATTTCGGGAAAGCTAGTTTATTTTGAGAGTTTGAAATTTCAGAAGTTTGACCAAAGTCAATATTTTTATTAATGAAGTTGGATTTAAGTTTGGACGATTTCATTAGTTTCAAAAGGTGATTTATTGCTTAGTCAAATACTTTGTACCGATATCTAGGCACTCAAGAGTGCTTTGGGTCATAGAAAGAAATATGAGAAATATATAATTGACATCGATCAACATTTGATCAAGACAATCTCAAATAGATGATTTAAAGGCCAATTGCGAGATGTAAGGCCAATATGTCAGGCTCGCAATTGCTACATTTGAGGTGAAACTCTTGCAAGTTTTAATGAGATAAATTTTCCACCCAACCTTATTATTCTTTTTATTTTATTTTATAATAGATAATAATATGAACTCATAATTTTAGAAATATAGTAATAGATTTAATATTAAAAATTCTAAGCATTAAATTAATAAAGTTTGAATTTTAAGAACATGTTTGACATTGTTGTTGAGAGGTAAAAGACACTCATTTTGAGAAAAAAAATACTCTTTTGGAAAAAATCAAGGTGTTTGATTAATTAGTAAAACTGATTTTCAATGAAAACAAAAGTTGTTTTTACCAATATATCTTCTACATTAATACATTTTTTTGGTGAATTTTCATATGTAGTGATTTAATTTGTGGAATGATTTTTAAATTTATTTTGCTTGATATTTTTAAGTATATTTATATCATCATGTTCAACCTTTCATGAAATAATATAAATAGTAAAAAAAATCCAAAAAGGAGAAAAAAGTGAAATAGAAATATTAGTTATAGAAATATGTCACATCACCTAATCTATATGGACAAATTACAGAAATACACACTTTTTGTTTCATTTATTTCCATTATCCCCTATTACTTTTAAAATCTCCAAAATTCCTTATATCTTTAATGTATCCGAGCTGCATATTAATGTATCTGAGACAGTATTTAATGTATTCGAGCTACATACTATGTATCCGAGCTGCAATTAATGTATCCGAGCTACATAATATGTAACGACATTAATATAATTAGAAACATATTAGATAAATCCGAACTACATATTAAAAATCTGAGAAGTATGTAATGTATCCCCTTCAATTATTGTAGACGATTTTTGTAGGCCTTAACGAATTAATGTAATTAGAAACTTTTTAGGGATAAATTGTAATTTCATATTAAAACTGTGGGATTTATGTAATTTACCCCTATCTATATTGAGACATTTTTGTAGGCCTCACAGGTGGGCTTACTCCTATTAAACTTGCGTTGGGCTTCTTTTTTGTTGCAACTTCTAAAAGCCCATTAAATTTTGGCCACTTGATTTGTTGTGGTGAATTATCTTGTTGTACCCAAGTGTAATGCTTATGGCAAATTTGTAATATTTGACATAACATCTCTACCTACACAAGTTTAGTTACAATAAAGTTTGTGAACACACTACTCTCCCCAGACTCCACTTGTGGATTACATTCGGTATATATATTGTTGTTGTTAGTATGATTTAGTTGTTGTGAACAACTATAACACAGAACAGTTGGTTGTTATGTGTACACTATCCTCTATAGCATTTTTTGTAATATGTTACCTACGATTTGTCTTTAAGTCAGTAAAGTTGGTTATTTGTATATGTGGTTAGGAAAAATTTATGTAGGAGATATTTATCTCAAGTTCACATTTCTACTTTTTTTTGCGGGGCCATTGAATGGTAAGTGTTTGGATTAGAATCTCCCTAGTTTGATTTCATCTTCTCTATCATTTGAAAAAACTCAATATGGAAGATGAGATGGAAACTGAAAAATCTCCGACTACTACCCGTGTGATACTTCTTTCCCAAAAACAGTCTTATGGAATGCGAGTAGAGATTGATGTACATGGGATGCATTACAACTTGATTAGAGAACATTGGACACAATACTTCATAACTTCACAAAAACCTGTGAATTTCCCAAAAACAGTCTTATGGAATGCGAGTAGAGATTGCTGTACTTTGATCTCTCCCTGATGTCAACATCTCATCTCCGATACCTATGAATTTTTCTTCCTCCTTAAGGTACGTGGATCTTGAATATACTAATATACAAATTAGGTATTTGAATTTCACCGGCCATATTTCTTATCAAAAATCATTATATGGTGATGTCATAGTTTAAACTTGGACTCGCAACCTTACCCACACGATATGAGAATTGTCCTAAAGCTTCAATAAATGGCATAGACTCAATATCTCCTGCACAAGGATCAGTAACTTTGAGAAAACAGATCCATAAACAACTTATCATGCCTACTGTCAAACATCATTTGACCACCCAGTTCTATGACACAAAAATCAGCTGGAATATCCTCTCCATCAACTGGTATGACAGCCACACGTTCAATCCACTCTTGAATGGCATCTGTAAAGGTATGTGGTCTCCCTTTATCAAAGTGATGTGGAACAAGCAATTCATTGTATGTTCTTCAACCAATGGAGTCCGAAGAAGATGAAGATGAGTCATATTTATTAAGTGGATTTACTTGGGAATCCGTAGTCATAGGCTACTGTTTTGGACTAGTTGTTGGAACTTTCATGTGGAGTTTCATGTTTAAATATCGTAAGCCAAAATGGTTTGTGGAATTTTTTGATGTCATCGTGCATCACGAAAATAGAAGGCCAAAGAAGAGAGCTCAGAGACGAGAGACTTAATGGAAGATCAAGAGGGCCAACTTATTTTTGTTTGATTTTCTTGTTTTGTTTTTATCTTTTAAATTTTCTATTTATAGTTTGTGTATGTTTGATAGCTACATAATTATGTGTGTTATTTTAGTATCAATGGTTATTCAAGTTATGTTAGTCTGTTTCTGTTTCAAGTTGACAGAAGTTATCTACACAGCCATGCACTCATTAGCAGGCTCTTCAAAAATGTCAACGGATACATATTGGATCTCCAAAAGTAGTGCATTTTTAAGGAACTAACACAGGTGCCACATCATTAAATAGGAGAGTCCGAGCAACATAGCTCATTAGTACAGCAAAAAGCAAAAAACAGTAGGCATATATATTGAGTTTGGTTCATGATTGAAATCACTTGATTCAATTGTTCATCATTACTCTCCATTTATCGTAATCACTCGTAATTGATGAATCACACTTAAAATGTATGATGATGCTTCATCTACATAAGGTAGAAAAACTAAAAATGTCTACTACTTTGGTTATTTTCCATCTCTTCATGTTTGAACTGTATCATATTTGTCCTTTTCCCCTTGTAGTCTGTGGAAATTGGTTTAAAGACTTTGGTGGAATACTGATAGAGTTTCCCTCATTAACTTAATGTAAAAATTCTTGTGGAAAATTATAGAATGTACCTAACAACTTTGAAAACAGCACAAGAGACAACTACTTGGAAATTTCTAATAAAATTTTCTCAACAGGTGGAATGATCTTCACCAAGTTATTCAAAACATGATATTTGAGATAATATCTCAGATTGGTCCGGTTTACTGATGCATTCCTACCCTCTCGGATACATCCGTTAACTATGTATCCATAGATTTCCTGAATAGCAATGTATCCACATGTCTGAGATTTTTGTAATTTAAAAAAGAGTGGGGATATAATGTAGTTAACTCTTAATACTATGAGATTTATGTAATATTTACAACAATAAATAAAAATTGAATATAGGTAGTTGAGTCAATAATAAGTTGCTTAAAAATTAATAAATAGAAGCGAGAACATCCTGCTATTTGGTGAATACAAAAAAAGAAGAAGATGGGGTGTCTCTTTTTCCTTTATTCATTTCTCTATTTTGTGTTGCTAATAAGTGGATGCTTTTCTTCTTCCTTTGAAAATCATCTTTGCTCTCCCAATGAAGCTTCTGCTTTGCTTAAGTTCAAGCAATCCTTTAAAATTATGTCCGAAGAGTATATTAGAGAGTGGTGTGGTAGAGTTTCTTTCCCAAAAATGTCGTCTTGGAATGAGAGTAGAGATTGTTGCACATGGGATGGAGTCACGTGTGACATGTTAACAGGTCATGTTATCGGGTTGGAACTTAGTTGTATCCTGTTTGGTGGAAGTATTCATCCCAATAGCGGCCTTTTCCAACTTCATCGTCTTTAGACACTAAATCTTGCTTACAATGACTTTTATCCTTCTTCCATCCCAAATGGCATTGACCAATTGACCAATTTGAGGCATCTCAACCATTCTGACTCTTCCTTTTATGGTAAAATCCCAACAGAAATATCATACCTTTCTAATTTGGTGTCGCTTGAAGTTTCTGGTTATGGATTACAGCTCGATCAGAGAACATTCGAAGCAGTGCTTCAGAACTTGACAAATTTAGAGGTACTATCTCTCTCTCCTGTCAACATCTCATCACCGATACCTATGAATATGTCTTCTTCTTTAAGGTACGTGGATCTTGTAGATACTAATCTGCGAGGTGTTCTCACAGAGATCTTCTGCCAAACTTGGAAACGCTCAAATTGAGTGACAATCATTTTCTCAAAGGAGTTTTTCATACGCTCCACCCGAGCAACACTCTATTGGAGTTGAGTATTGCAAACACAGGCATCTCCGGTGAGCTGCCTGATTCAATTGGCACCCTGAGTTCCTTGAATATCTTGAACCTCTATGGATGTCAATTCTCTGGTTCAATTCCTGATTCCGTTGGCAACCTAACACAAATTAGGGAGTTGGATTTTAGTGATAATAATTTCACCGGCCCTATTCCTTCCACAATCTCTAAACTGAAGCAGCTCACAAGTTTAGATCTTTCTGATAACAGCTTCATCGGTTCATTTCCTTATACAATTGTAACCTTGACACGTCTTCAACACTTATACTTGTCGAGTAATTCCCTATCTGGTCCACTACCTAGCAACGCAAGCATGCTTCAAAAGCTAACTTTTTTGGATTTGTCTAACAACTCACTGAATGGTACGATACCACTTGGGTGTTTAGCCTCCCTTTGCTATATTCATTGTGGCTCGGTCATAATCGATTTAGTGGACTAGCCGATGAGCTCAAAACAAACCCAACATTAGAAGAACTGCATTTAAGCCATAATCAACTCAGTGGTTCTTTTCCTCAATCACTTGTGAATCTCACAAACCTTTCTAACCTTGACATTTCATCAAATAACATCACCGGTGATGAGGGAATAAATATCACCTTTCGTAGCCTAAAAGTTTTGCAGTTATCATCTTGTGAACTGAAGGATTTTCCGCAGTTCTTGAGAAATGTAAAGACACTTTGGGTCTTGGATATTTCTAACAACAAGATTCATGGTCAAATCCCTAACTGGTTTAGCGCCATGAGGTGGGACTCATTGCAGTTCCTAAATCTTTCGTATAATTTATTGACAGGCCGTCTACCACAAAACCATTACCATAATCTAGAGTATCTTGATCTTAAATTTAATTTTCTTCACGGTCCACTACCTTCATCCATTTGTAACATGAACATCCTTAGCCTTCTGGATTTATCACACAACTATTTCAATGACTCGGTTCCAAGTTGGTTGGGTAGCATGGCTAATCTAACCGTGTTGGACATAAGAAGGAACAATTTCACTGGGACTCTTCCATCCTTTTGTGCGGGTAGCACATCATTGACTACCATAGTTGTAAATGGTAATCGATTTGAAGGACATGTCCCTGTGTCGTTACTCAAATGTCATAGTTTAGAAGTCTTTGATGTGGGAAACAATGCTATAAATGACACGTTTCCAGCTTGGCTAGGAACTCTTCCAGAGTTGCAGGTCGTTATATTAAAGTCGAACAAGTTCTTGTAAGACTAAGTTTTGCTTTCCCAAATTGCGAATTTTCGATCTTTCTTGTAATGAATTCAGTGGCTCACTTCCTGCAAAAGTTTTTGGAAACTTCAAGGCAATGATCAAATTAGATGGCGAAGACACAGGAGAGATCAAGTACATGAAACCATCTGAGAAGTCATTTTACATAATGTATGAGGACTCAGTGAGATTGGTGATCAAAGGCCATGAAATTGAGCTAGAAAGAATCAACACAATTATGACAGCCATAGATCTCTCAAGCAACCATTTCGAAGGTGTCATTCCGAAAACACTAAAGAATCTCAACGCACTTTGGCTACTCAATTTATCCTGTAACAATCTCAAAGGTGATATTCCAATGGAATTAGGGCAATTGAATACGCTTGAAGCTTTAGATCTCTCTTGGAATCGGCTCACTGGAAAGATTCCAAAGGAATTGACAAGAATGAACTTTCTGGCATTCTTAAACCTCTCTCAAAATCTTCTTATTGGACCAATTCCTCACGGTCAACAATTCAACACATTTGGAAATGACTCGTATAGTGGCAACCTTGATTTATGTGGTCTCCCTTTATCGAAGAAATGTGGAACAAGTGATTCATCGCATGTTCCTCAACCAATGGAGTCCGAAGAAGATGAAGACGAGTCATATTTCTTAAGTGGATTTACTTGGGAATCCGTAGTCATAGGCTACAGTTTTGGACTAGTTGTTGGAACTGCCATGTGGAGTCTCATGTTTAAATATCGTAAACCAAAATGGTTTGTGGAATTTTTTGATGCCATCGTGCCTCATGAAAATAGAAGGCCAAAGAAGAGAGCTCAGAGACAACGGACTTAATGTTGGAATAATCTCATCAATATGCATTTGATATTTTGTTCTTTTACTTTGTCTGAATTTTCTAATCTGTTATTTGCTTCGACTATTGAATTGAAGTTACAAAAACAGTTTTCTTTGCTTGTGCAGCACTTTAGTTTATCTTCTTAATTTGATCAGTACAACTTTATCTTGAGTCGAGGGTCTATGGAAACAACCTCTTTAGCTACCTTCTCAAGGTACACACAACCCTCCTCATACCCTGCCTGTGATGTTGTTGTTGTTACTCTGTTTCACTGGCAATACATTTCTGTTAAGATGTATATTGAATGCCTAAAGACATAGCATCGTTCAGTGACAAATTATACCTAACGAATAATGTGCAAACCAGTCGTTACAAACAACTCTTAACTTGACTTTAACTGATAACTATGACCTTCAACTTTTGGTATGCACAAATAGGCATTTAAAGTTAATATAAAATTGAACAAATAGATATATTCGTCCTTCATGGCACCTTACATGACAATTTTGTGTCCTGCGTGGTGTCCTACATGTATTATGCGATACATGTGTCTACTTGTTCAATTTTATACAAATTTAAGTGCTTATTCGTGCGCTATCAAAGTTGGAGGGCATAGTTATCAGCTGAAGTCAAATTAAGAATCGTATTTATGTATTATGCCTAAATAATTTGTGGTAATTGCCTTAAAAACTTTGGTGGAATATTATTGATGGAGGTCCCTCATTAACTTAATGTGAAAAATCTTGTGGAAAATTATTGAATGTACCGAGCTAACAAGTTTGAAAACAGCACAAGAGACAACTAATCACAAATTTCTAATAAAATTTCTCTGCAGGTGGAATGATGATCTTCACCAATTTATTCAAAACATACTACATTAAAAAGGATTTTTAGCGGTAATAGCTTAATTGCCACTAAATATATATTTTTAGTGACATTTAGTACTCTGCCTCTAAATCCTATAGCGATATTGGATTCAATGACAATTAACTAGTGCCGGTAAAGGTTTTATCACTCTTTGTTATTTCCGCTAAAAGTTATTTTTGTTGTAGTGACATAGGAGTACTAATTAAGCAGGAAAACACATCAAACAAATTTTTGAATAAAAAGCAAATAAAAGAATAAAATAAAATTCAACTAGTAGGGTCTAAGGAGGGTAAAGTGTGTGCACACTTTATCTCTACGAGATATTATTTTTGATAGACCCTTGCCTTAAAATAAAGCATAGCCAAGAATTCAGAAAAAGGAAAGACAAAAATAAGAACAGTATCAACAACGAAATAATAAGGAAAGAAGAGCAGTACAACATACAGACAAATGAATAATATGAAAACAAAATAAAGCGATATTTGAAGCACAAAAAACACAAGTGATACACGAAGAACAAGAAACTACAAAAATAATACACTAAGAGACAAGCCAATCTCCATAAATTCTACCCGGACTCAAATTATAACAAAAAACACTATTAATTTTAATAAAGACCCTTAATTCTTGCAACTGATAGGTTTTGTTAAAAAGTACAAAAGATTATTATCATTGAATTTACCCCCATTTCTCTTTAATATAAATATCATGTGTCCCTAATTACTTGTCCATTTTTGAGTTGATATACTTATTAAGAAAAATAATGATTAACATAGTGAGTTTACCATTTTATTCCTATTAATTATGAAGTAGAAGAATTAAAAATTTAAGATTTTCAAGAGGTTCTACCTTTTTTCAAAATAATTAATTGATGATATAATAGATTAAAAAAAATTGTTCTTTCTTGATTTGTCAAAATGAATAAGTAAAATGGGATAAATAAAAAAAGAAAAATTGGACAAATACTTAGGGACAGTGAGAGTATAAACTATAGCTAGACTCTTTATTGCTACAACCAAGTTGGTTAAGAAGTCCAAGAGATTATTATTGAATTTACCATCATTAAATTACTCCTAAACGTTTTATACATACATTGTAGAAATTTAATACTCCCTTAGTCCACTTTTAATTATCATATTGTGCTAACAAAAAATTTAGATATTCAAAAATTATACGAAAAGTACTTTAAACTACATATTTTTGCATATCGATATGATGAAAAAATATATAGTAAAATATTGGTCAAAGTTCTTATAGTTTGACTCTAGTAAAGGAAATCATGATAATTAAAAGTGAACGAAAAGAGTATATAATTAAATTTATGTCTTATTATTGTTTTGTCCAATTTTGACTTTTTACTTGTCCAATTTTAAATTTTTTAATTGTATAATATATGTAAAGTCAAAATGTTTTTAAATATATTATTGTAGATACTAAATTTTCTTATTTTTTTTTATATTTATCATATTTTATTTTGAATTCCTTAATAGAAATCTGACTCAAGCCGCTGACCTCAATTGTCACCATCACTAGTTTTTTAAGTGTGGTTCATCCAAAAAAGTAGTAATTTGATAACACCATACAAATTAAGATTTTTCTATTAAATTTTATTTTTGCATAATTTCTCATCATTTTTAAAGTTAGATATTCTTCATTTTAAAAAAAATAAAGATAAACATATAATACATATATTCATATGGTGAGAAAACAAATAATCTTAATCATCGTGCGTTCAAATTTACATACTAATAATCAAATCTATATATATATATATATATATATAAAGCTGAATGACATGGCACCTATGATTAGTATTTTTATTTATTTTCTCATTAAAACAATTATTGAATAAGATAAATAAATAAATATGTTAAATATATTAAATGGCAGTTATGTTGTTTTTAATATCCATAATTGTAGCACATAATTAATAGAAATTAAAAGAGAAATAAATAGTTGTTGATAATCTATATGAGAGAATGTCAAGAGTTTTCTCTAATATTTAAAATAGGGTAGATAATCACAAATAATTTCAAAAATATGGTAAAAGTTATTCAGCAACTAATATTGATGTGTTCATTATTGACAAAATAGTAGAAAAAAATCTATGGTTTGATTAGCTCCTTTCTCAATATTTCATCCTTTTTATGATTGTGTTTCAAACATCTTCTTTGTTTTAATTGTTTTTCTTCCTTTTTGTACTTTTTAAACTTTTCAGGAACATCAAACAAGTTTCATGTCCTCAAAAGAAATATAGAGATGAAGAGAAGAGATCTCAGAATGGATAATAATTCGTCGGCTTTAGCATAAAATAATAGTCAGATCATTGACGATAAGCGTTAGATATATAAAAATTGAAATTAATTTTATGCAAGAGTTAATCTAATATATTCTATATGATCCACTAACTATCAATTGCACCATAATCTTTTTTCTTTTAAAAAATAATAATCAAATATATTATTAATAACTGAGCATATAATTATGTGTTTAAAGCTTCAGGATAAAAAAAAATTAAAAATTAATAATCAAAACCAAAAAGGGCAAAAATAAAATTATTAGGAGTATTTTTAAAGTGATTAGAATCTAAAATAGGTTAAGAATCTTACGTTTCAAAATTATTGTACAATTACAAATATATATATACATATACAAAGAAATTCTCAAAAATATTTATATTTAGCCTACAAAATAAAGAAAATTAAGTATTAAAATCAATAAAAATGGACACCTTAACTTTGTCACTTCTTCTGATGATAGATTATGATTTCTTTATGAAAAGAGAAAGAGAGAATATCTCATGATTCTTCAAGATATTGATATATGAAGAAAAGCCGTAACAAATATTCTGTTAAAAAAAAATTAAAAGAATGTTGCACTATAATATTTTCTACAAAAAAATTTGTATTGAGAATTTTTTTTAAAATCATACTGATTGAAAAACTTATAGAAAACTTGATGAGTGATAAGAAAACTTATTTAAAGAAAGAATCAATTTAATTATTAAATTAGGAAAAGTACAAGAAGAAATATATGCTATCAATTATCATTTGAAAGGATCCTAAATTTGTTCTCACATTATTACTTTCCATTTTTATTCTTCTTCCGTTCTTTTTTTAAAAAAAATCTTTAATTTTTTGTTTCATTTTTTATTGTGATTTGAAAGGATCCTAAATTAGTGCTCACATTATTTCTTTCAATTTTTTATTCATCTAATTTCGTTTTTAGTAAATTTTATTTTTATTTTTTTTCGTTTTCCCCTTATTTACCACCTTTAATTAATGTTTGTTTTATTTTTTTATTTATCTTTAATTATAATTTATATTCTTAGAAATAATGAATATATATATATATATCATTCTTCCGTTCTTTTTTAAAAAACATTCTTTAATTTTTTTGTTTCATTTTTCCTTATGTATCTTTAATTAATGTTTGTTTTATTTTTTTTAATTGTGATTTGAAAGGATCCTAAATTAGTTCTCACATTATTTCTTTCATTTTTTTATTCTTCTAATTCCATTTTTTGTAAATTTTATTATTTAATTTTTTTCCATTTTTTTCTTATGTACCACCTTTAATAAATGTTTTTTTAATCTTTAATTTTACTTTATATTCTTAGAAATAATATATATATAAATATATATATTAATTTTGTTGACATTTTTTTAATTTTAAAGACTAAAAGACAAAAATATCAAAGGTAATCAAGACAAAAATATGAAAGGTAACTAACATTAATATTTACATAATACTCATAAATAGAAACAATAGTAACTAACATGAAAAGAACTATACAAGAGTAACACAAATAAAAGAACTACGACAATAATATGAATTGAAGGCTAATCAAAGATAGTAACCAGTAAGGTACTAACATTAATATTTATATAGGGGGTAAATGAGTAAATTACTACAGTTTTAATAGGTTATCGATTTACTCAATAACCCATTATTAAAAAACTAAAACCAAATCGATAATTCGATAAATTTTTTTATAAAAGCCGTTAACTCAATAACCTTAATAACAATAAATCAATAATATTTTTTTGATTTATTTTATTGATCGATTCAGTTTTTGTATACCCCTAACGTGTGAGCTTGTTTTTTCTATGAGGTGTAGAAATAATAAATAGACATCCACTATTCAGTATATTCATAAAAAAAAAAAAAAAATACTATCACCGCATATTGATAAAGAGATGAAACACTTAAATACCATTAAAATTTCAAAAGGTAAAATGACAGATATTTTGGCACTAGCAAGTAGTAGCATGGCACCAACCACTTGTTGTCTAAATTAGTCAGAATACTCTTTCAAATTACAATGTGTAAGACATCTACTTTTCCTTTTTTGGTAAGAAATTAAGAATCATGTATGACTAAATTCATATGAGAATAATGATTAATTTAGCCAAGTTGAGATGGGTGTCCACGTCTAGAAAATGGAATATTGAGAATAGGCATATGTAGCTTTTCGATATTGGATTTATTTGAATTCAATAATAGTTTTTTTTTCCGATTATAAATGATATAGGTGTTAATTTATAATTTTAAAAATATGATTAATTCAATATTAAGAATCTTAAATATTAAATCAATAAAATTTGAATTCTGAATCCACCGATTAAGAATTATTGACATGTGGGTATCAAGAATATTTGAAAAGGCTTACTTTCATGTGAATATATTACCACTTTTGTAAATGTGGTTTCTCCAAAACCTAAGAATGAAGAGGTCTTAATGCTGTTTGCTGCCACTGATTTCTCCTTTCGTTAGATTCCCTATTCTCTCAACAAGAACCCTTGGGAACATTTAGAAGTTCTCATACGGTAAGTAAACACTTAATTTTTACAGTACACATCTAGACATCCCAACTCATTTTCATTTTATCAATTGAACACTCTAACTTACAAAATGATCATCTACACACTCCAAAATTTATGTGTTACGTCAACTTTTAGTGTGCACAAAATACGGTGGAGATGAGCTGGAATGTTTATTGTTAGTTGAGACTAGACATGCGTGTGTATTGATTGGTTCGATTTGATTTTGAAGTTTATCGATTCTCGATTCAAGTTTCATTGACTTAACATTTAATCATATCTCGATTTTGGGCTTTGAAGCAATTATAATTATAATAGCCTATTTGGTCAAGCTTTTGGGAGTTCAAACGTGTGTTTTTTTCACAATAAATAAATAAATAATATGGTGTTTGACCAAGTCTTTGGGAGAAAATAAGTAGTCTTGGCGAGTAGCAAAAACTATTTTTCAAAAGCTAAAAGAAGTATAGTAAAACCTCACTAAATTAATATAGCTGGGACCATTTATTATTATTATTATTATTATTATTATTATATAGAGGTATTTTTTAATATATAAATTAATGTTTATTAATTTAAAGAGTTTTTTGAGATTCAACCTTGTGATGCTAGGATAATAAGAGCTTCCAAGATGTATTATCGCAACAAATTTTATCGTAGGATATAAGAAGGTTATGAAATGAGACAAACTAATCCAGAAAAGATTAATGCTTTGGGTGCTATCAATTTTACAATGCCGGCTTGGACGACAAATATAATGTTTAGCAAGAGACGATAGCAAACTGTTTTTGACACTACAACAAAATTTTGAAGGATGAAATCTCAGAGAATTTGAATGAACTCGCTTGTGAAAACATCATTCATGAACTTGAGGTCATGATTAATGATCTCGATTACCGCAATAAAATGGACGTCAATAACCTATTAGAATACCCAGGAGAAAATGATACATGTTTAAAGGTCTAGAGCTTAGAAGAAATTGTGGATCCCATAAAAAAATAATGTTGAAGATGATACAATACCTTTGGAACTAGTTACACGTAAGGAAACACTTATCGCATCTAGAAATCTTCACAATTTTATGATGCAGTTCAAAAAGAGAACATCAAAACTTTTGGATCCAAAAAGAAAAGTTAGAGATGAACTTCAACTAGATTTAAAATTTAACAAAAATAAAAACATAATAGAATCACATTTCACTAAATTGTCTTAAATATATTTATACATTTAAGTAATTATTAATTTATAATATTAATGGGACCATATATTTATATAGGGGTCTTTAGAAAATATATTATCTTATCAAAATAGATGATTTTTTTCCATTGACGCAAGTCGGGACTGGAGAAAACTATTATCTTAGAGAGATTTAATATACCGAGTATTAATTTAATGAGTTTTACTGTAGTTTTTCTCCAAAAACACTTTTTTGAAAAACACTTTATAGAAACGTACACTTTGAAAAACATGCTCAAAAGTATTATTTTAAAAAAATAATAATTATTGATTAAACACACAGTGTTCTTCACCAAAAAAATATTTTTCAAAATAAGCTGATTTGAGAAGTTTAATCAAACAGGCTAAATCAGTCTAGATAATTTCAAATGGCTACAAAATTAACAAAACAAAAAAGTGATGTCAAATCAAGCATTCTTATTAAACAGTACCAATACTATGTTTCATGTTTCATTAGAGTAGGCATAGAATAATAGCTAGCAAATGTGGCCAAGAATTTGTATAAGATGTCTTGTCATTACCAAATTTAACAAAGCATCCATGCAAAGGTAACATTAAGGGTGTGTTTGGTAGGAAGGAAAATGTTTTCTATGGTAAATGTTTTTCTGAAAAACAAGTAGATTTTTGACTTATTTTCTCATGTTTGGTTGGTGAGTAGAAATATTTTTCAGAAAAGATTTTAAGTGTTTGGTTTATGAATGAAAAATATTTTTGAGAAATATCTTTTATTTTTACTAGAGTAGAAAATAATTTTTGAAATTGAAAATATTTTTTATAAATAAACTTAAATTTATTTTCGGAGTGGGGGGGAGGAGGATCGAGAGTAGGAGTGAAAAAACAAAAAATTGAAATTGAAAATACTTTTTAAAAACAAACTTAATTTTTTTTTTTGGGGTGGGGGGCTGGTAGGGGGGTCGAGGGTAGGGATTAAAAAATGGAATTTTGAAGTTGAAATTTTTTTTAAAAAATAAACTTAAAATTTTTTTTG